>CAAKMY010035362.1:0-32016 GCA_901111285.1 Corrigiola litoralis | reverse complement strand
CTAAATTAAAGCATTTTGTGTGGTGGGCATGTACAAACTCACTTGCTGTTATGGTAAATTAGAAGAGGTGTGTTGTGCAGGCTTTGTGTCCAGTGTATAAGGTTGAAGATGAATCGATTTTGCATGCATGTTTGGGTGTTTGGACTCAGCGCAGTTTTGGGCAAACAATAAGTTTGATGATTTAGTTCGAGCTTTGCCTGGAGGTTCGCTTAGGGAGGTTGTGAGTTGGGTGATGGGTCACCTCAATGCTGATGAGTTTCAAGACTTCCTTACTCCGAGTTGGTGTATGTGGGCGATCAGGAACGATGTCCTCTTTAACTGGAAGCAGCCTTCATGTGATTATGCAGCACAAGGTTTCCTTAGGTTGATAAAGGATTTTGTGGTATATGTTGCAAAAGTCTTCCCATGTGGTTGTAAGAGGATTGCATTAGAGTGTACGCTCCTCCCATGGGTGCGATGAAAATCAACATGGATGCAACTGTTTTTGAGGACTAATATGTGGGTTTAGGGGTAGTGATTCGGGATTCATATAGTGTGGTACGCGAAGGTGGTAGCGTCAAGGAGGGTGTACTATCGACGGGATGTTAAGATGGCGGAATTTGCAGTAGCTCCATTTGAAGTACAGATTGTGCAGTCATACTGTTTCACAAATGTTGTCTTGGAGAGTGGTTCCTTGGGTCTTATTTTATCTCTTCAATCGTCTCGTGCGGGTCGTGGGCAGCTTGATTTAATTTTGGATGATATTTGTCATGTTGGTCTTTCTTTTTCTATGTATCGTTGCTCTCATGTCAGATGGGCGGACAATACGGTTGCACATTTGGCAGTTAGAATTGCCTCTCGGGCTGACATGGAGTATGTTTTTGTTGACAATTTCTCGTCAAGCATTCTTGCTTTGGCGGATCTAGATATTATAGAATAAAAGCTCCCCTCACCCGTTTTACCCTTGAAAAAACTTCATACCCTTTTTGTAGTAACTTTTGGTTTGTAAAATGACCAAGTTGTCCTAATTGAAAAAGCTTATTTACACAAAATGCCACTAGAGAACCTACCACTCATATTCATTTTTCATTATTTTAGTGTTGTTTAACGCTTTTATTACTCTCTAAAACCCACTTGCTATTATTATATTACTTTCTTCAACCCACTTGCATTGGTTTTCTTGATTATGTGCAGAAAGCACTATGAAGAATAGTTAGGACTAGACGCAGTAATGTCTTTTAAGGTTTTGGTCAGAGTTTGGAATGAATCAATAACTTAAGGTTACGTGCTGAAATATTTTTTCAAGTTTGGGCACAAGTTGGAAAACGTAAAACCACAACGATACAGACCGAAATTTCCCTTTTTTTTTTTTGCTACTTTTTGTTTTGGAAATGACTAATGCAAGTTACATGCACAATTGCACAATTATCCACAAGGAGCACAAAGTGTGATTTCCTCTTGCAAAGCAAAGACTACAATAGTAATTTTACATGATAAACGAAGGGCTATATGAACACATAAATCATTTATACCCTAGACTATTCTGGGTGCATCTTTAACTCGAGAGGAGAGACTCATAATTTTATGTAATTTTTCTCACCTATTTCAAAAAAAAAAAAGTCTAAAACTCCCATCTTTGCCAAAAATCCTTCTCCTAATCCCATTCATTAATTTTAAAACCAACTTTTGGCGCCTAAACAATAACAGAAACAAATCCACATATACACCAGATCACCATACAAACATTCAATACATTTACTGATCACACTACTATACACACCATCAATCGGGTCAACCCAACCTCTAAATCATCGAACCAAAATGATGCACTCTTCACTCTTAACCCCTCACAAAAACCAACCTTTCCCAAACACACTCAAACACTCCCACTTCATCACTACTCCCACCCGCCATTTCCTCTCTTTTCCCTCCAAAACTTCATCACTATCACCCACCTTAACCTCCACTTACGGCGCCTTTTCGACAAAATCTCGAAAACCCATTTCGGCTCTCAACAAAGAAACCCACTTCCTACTCGCGAAACCCGGTACCAATGCCTACAATTTTGCCCCGCTTCAGTGCGGCAATTCGTCGAACATCTTGCCTGCGGAAGAAAAGTCGAAGATCAGGCGCCTTGTCGAGGGGGTTGGCGAGGTGCTGTCGACTGCGTTTCCAGTATGGGTGGCTTTAGGGTGTTTGATTGGACTTTTGAGGCCGAGTTGGTTCGGTTGGGTGAAACCGCAGTTCTCGATATGGGGGTTGACTGTGATTATGCTTGGTATGGGGATGAGTCTTACTTTGGATGAGCTTGCTGGTGCTTTCGCTATGCCTAAGGAACTTCTTAGCGGGTTTTTTCTTCAATACTCGGTTTGTCCTCTTTTAGACTTAACCTTTTGACCTGTTATTCAATGTTGTGTAGTAAGTATGTTATCTTGTGGAGAAATGTGGGAATGATTGATGATTGCAATTGGTTTTTGTTTATTTGTTTGAGCTTTATTTGTTGGTATACATTGGGGCATCGAACTTTGTACACCCTTTGAACCAGTCATTTCCCCACATTTGCTTTTTGACACTAATAACTCAAGACATATAATAGTAAAAATTAAAGAAGTCTAATAAAATAAAATTGATTTTCAATATGAATTTAGCCATTATAGATATGTAAATTTTTTCAAATTTATATCTTGAGTTATTAATAGTCAAAGTATGAGCTCAACAACTGTGAAAAAACAAATGTAGGGAAATGAATGGATTAGAGATAGTATTATTTTATGCTATAATTATGAGTGGCATATGATCAAGAGTCATTTTATGATATTAAGGCAAAATATGTTTGACATAAGAGTTATCCCCTCCCATTTATTGTTCTGGAATAACCAAAGATCAATGTCGCGGATTATTTCAAAAGGGAGGTAGTAGTAATGATTGAATGATTGAATGAAATGCTTATTAGAAGCTTGTGGTCAGGTAGTATGATCTTATGATTTCCATATTACTAAAGCTAGATTGTTTGGCTAGTTTATGGAATTATGGGTAGAAGGCCATTGTCCTTAAGTTTGGTTTCGCTGTTTGAGTAGTGGGGCTTGGTTTATTATCTGTGCTTCACTTGTGGATGAGTGATATTGCAAGGTTCAAGTTTAAGTTTATTGATTTTCTCACTAGCTTGATTTTTATGTAATCTTCTTTCACTTGTATATTGGAAGAGAATGCTAAGGAAACAAACAATGCTTGGGTCTGAATTCTGATGTTCCCTTTTGTTTGCGGGAGCTACTGACGATTACTATGAGGAATCGCCATAAATTTTTGTATCACACTTGTGGTAATTGAAGTTTGACTTCTTAGTATTTCCGGCTATTTGATTTATAGGGTAAGGGAAATCTGACAAAGTGAAGGAGGAGATTAAGTCGTGGTGTTGTTTTAGATATTACAACAACATCATCATTACCCCAGTTATTACAAGGAGGCTCCTGCTTATACGCAGCTTTAGATATTAGAATGAAACTTAAAAAGGCGAAGACAATTTTCGCGCAATTTTATCTGCAATATATGTCAAACTTTTCTTAACTAGGTGATGAGTTGATTGTTTGGGATGAGGCTAGGAGGCCACAGGAATGGTACTTGTAGGCATAAGACGACTACAATTGCATTGTGGTTACTTGAGAATACTCCCGATATCAGGCTTTTTTTAAGTTATTGCTTCTCTTTTGAAGTTGAGTATGTTTACGGCCCTTAGAAATATTAGTTTTTGGGTGGTTGGATTTGAGTTGCTGCAACTAGTAACGGAAATACTGACTTGTGGGATATATTCTTGCTCACTAATTTAGCGTACCACGAGCTTCATACCATACTACCATCTGTAGGAGGAAAACTTAAAATTCTGTTGATTTTCCACACCCCTCAATCCCTAAAAGTAAAGGAAGCCAAAGAAGCTTTCTCCTGCAACCCTGAAATCATGTCCTCGCTTTGTACTTACGCTCGATGACATTCATGGAATTTCCACTCTTTAGACCTCCCAATCTTCTTTTCTTGTGATACATGCATATAAGCTAATGATCGGCTTTTAATAGAGTAGAAATGCCCTTGGAAAATTGGTGAAGACCATGGGTTTATCTGTATGTGAATCAATTAGTCTTGTTGCATTCCTCCAATGCCGAACTAGAAACTCGATGGTTCAAACTAAGAGATACTGTTGAAGGTAGAGTTGTTGGCTTCTCTTTCATTATCTCATAAAAACAACAATGATACATGACACATCTTATGTGCAAAAATTAATTAGCTTTTCTACAAGTTACTAGATATAACCAACTCTGCCAGCTCATAACATCCTAACAAAACCCTACTTACTGTTATTTCATTGTAATTTTACACTATATGAACAATTGAAGTATGACATTTGCTAGAATCCAGCCAGGAAAGTCTAGTTTTCTTATGCTTTGATGTGCTATCTGTTGCGCCTCAAGAAACCGTATCTCCATTAAACAACATCAAAGCCTTTAATATTTTTGTGGTTATTGTTGTGTTTCTGAACATTTCATTTAGCATAGCGCACCATGTGTGGGCATTTTTCTCTGATAATAGAGAGCCTTATTATTGAAAACGAAAGAAACTGAAGCTTAGTGATCAAATCTAGGGTGACACTTGGGTTGAAAAGTCTGACTATTAATGATGGTACGACTTGCATTTCCCTGTACAAGTACGCGCTTCAGTTCCCGTACCCGTTTCCATGCAACATAGTGTATGGCCATAACTATGGTCACCGTCTTGCCCAAGTGTTTTGTGTCAAATCTAAGATGTTTTATAGTGCTCCTGTTTGGTACAGAGAAACTCATGCCAATACATAGGAAAACCCCTCAGACTCTCAAGCAAAAAATCGTTCTGTACACTTAGTTGGGTTTTACAGTCATGTATGACAGGTTGAAGGGATACGGTGTTTGAATTCCGCAGCTGTTTTTGTGTTAGATAATTAAGAGTGTCGCCATAAGATTTTGTCTGAGCTGTGTGAACATCTCCTAAGACCATGTAATCCACTCCTTGAAAGTTTATGCAATAATGCATAAAGAAGCTGAACTTTCAGAATCATACTTTGTCTTTCTATTCCTACCTGTCCAAGGCAGGGGTATCTGATGTATGATTAAAAGGTAGTAACTTGGTTCCTTTGTTTATTCCATCAGAAACATACTATAGGATGTAGATGCTTATGACCTATGTCTGTGTCCCTTGCGGTAATGATTACGGTCTCAATTCGGGAGGAAGAACCATTAATGGAAGTTCCATGTTTGATTGGAGGAAACAAAGTCTCGGTTGCAGTCACGATCGCGGCAACGATCATGTTATGCCCCTTGATGGGCATAATATGATGAGTTGCGGCAATTGCGGTGTGAATTTTAAAATGGTTACATTAGTTATACTTACTAAATGCAATTCGTTAAATTTTCTAGTTTAACAAGTATAATGCTACACTAATAGGGCCTTATTTTCACAGCTTTTCTTTGTTTTTCTTCCTTGCTTATACTGTAATATCCTGACGACATATTGTAAGGCAACAGTTGTAACGCTATGCTGCTAAAAGCAATGCCTGTAACGGGCAATGCAAGTCGTGTAATGGCCGTGACAGCCTTGATAGCCGTGAATTAGAAAACACCTTTACAGAAATGGAAAATGTGTTTTGGTGGGATTTTCTTTTTCTGACAATGCGGCCTTGTCATCGCATAACCATCTTGATTTGGTTCCTTAATTGTAAGGTTAGCTCTGTAAATTCATATTAGCAGCCGCAGGGCTCCATTAGCTCTTGGTTGAACAGGGTATGTGGCTTCTTTTGCTCTGGCCAGAAAACATATCTTCTCGCATATATCAAGTAGTTCTGTAAATATTTCGCAATACTATGTCTAATGTTATAGGGCTGCGCACAGGCAACTTATTGTTTAGCATTTCCGTATTTTCTTGACGTCACCTTTGTATTGTGGTTGCAGTTGTGTTTTTATGTAGATTTTCAATTATGTATACTCTGTCACTGTTGCAGGTGATGCCATTATCAGGATTCTTTATCAGCAAGCTGTTAGGGTTGCCATCCCATTATGCAGCTGGCCTAATATTGGTTGGCTGTTGCCCTGGTGGTGCGTTACTTTGTTAATTCGTGAAATAGACTTTTCTGGTTCTACTTATCTTACATGTTTGTGATGGAAACTGCAGGGACAGCAAGCAACATTGTCACCTACATTGCCCGGTAGGTTAATTCCCGAAATTTTTTGTTTTGCTTTTATAGTTTCAGGAGCACAATGATAGTTTCATAGCATTTGTATATCTGCAGAGGTAATGTCGCACTTTCAGTGTTGATGACAGCAGCAAGCACATTCTCAGCTGTGGTATGCAACTTGTAGCCTCTCAATATTCTGCACTGATCTTTAGTCTGGCTCTTGCAGCCTGTGTACATTCATTGTCGTTGTTTTGATTTTTTTTTTACATGCTTGTCTTGAACTTTTATTTCGGCCCCACCACTAGAAGTGTCACCCTGTGCTGCTCACTTTTGCATGAAATATATACTTCTATGAAGCTCACCAATTCCTTTATTGTCAATTGTCATATTGTATATATCAAATCATTTTCACGGATGTTTTAACTAACAAGGCTTTACCGAATTTAGTAGGGAATAAAGGCACTGGTCAGATGTCTGTATTCTGTATTCTGTACCCCTACCTCTGCATTTGTAGCTAGGCTGTTTGCACCCCTGATTAAGAATCTAGGGCTGAACTTCCACAATCAATGAGTTCAGTTTAGTAAACATCTGTCCATTGTCATGGAAAGCGGACTTTTTCTCAATAGTGGCTTTCTCTCGGTTGAAATTAAAAAAAATATGGATTGGCGATTTTCCAAGATCTATGGGTGCATCACTCTTGACCACAAAAAAGTGTAGAGGGTTACCATTGTTTTTGACAATAATTGACATCATAAAATGACTCCTTCAAACATTATTGAGGACGGACATCTGGTCAGCAGTTCATATCTCATCCTTCTAGCTTAGAATTATAGATTCTGATACTCATCTATTGTTCAGCAGGCAAAATCTTCTATATCTAACTGTGTAGGTGTCATGGATTTATTTTATTTTCTTCATTAGCATATGTTGCTTAAGAACATGGAACATTATCTGATGCTTGTCCTTTGCTGTGGAACCATTTGGTATTCATGTATGCTGATGAATATTTTTATTTAAAAAAGTAACAAATATGCTAATGAATTTGCTAGTGTCTTTTTCCTCTTACTTCATTGGCAGAAAAAATCATGAACTACATCTCCTGCCACTATTTTTAGGTGGCTTTGTATTGACTTTAAATTTAATCTCAATTCTGTCCTCTTTGATGCCAGTGTAACGGAGTACTGTTTAAGCTGTATATACTTAGTGCTAGGAAATAGTCACTTACCATGAGCAACTGCTGGAGATTATACTGTTGGAGTGCTTTGGGTTTTCAATGCACATCTTCCTTCTCTTGTTGTTTGAGCAGGATGTGATGTTTAACTGGTTCATTTTTCTGTAATGATAGCACACAAGTTAGTTCAGCTAAAGGCACTATGTTATGACTACACTTAGTGTTGAAAGTGGTCCCTTTTCTTTTCTTTCTGTCTTGTTTTCCGGTGTCCTGGAAACTTTTGTGATCTTTTTTGTTTCCATTGCTAATAATTAATAATTTTTTTTATAATATCACTGCATATGTGGTGATCATTGTAGCTATGAAGGAGCCAATTTCCTTCCCATTTAGCTCTGTTGCTAATAATCTAGGACTACAAATGATGGCTGTCTTTTTTTTTTTCTGGGGGTGGGGGAGGGGGGGGGGGTTGTTAGTTGCGCGTTATCTAGTACCGGGGCGTTGCCTGTGATCAAATCCTTCCCAGTCAATGAACATATTACTATTATTATTTCTAAATCACTTGCATCACAGATTATGACTCCATTCCTGACTGCGAAGCTTGCTGGACAATATGTTGCTATTGACGCAACTGGACTTCTGATGTCAACATTGCAGGTTAGTACATACTCTGTTTCTTATATCAAGTAATGTTAGAGAAAGGGAAAATGAGAGAGGTAAGGCATTGGAAGATGGAGTTGAGAGTAAATTTTCATCATAAATACAATTTAAGACTACTTGTATTTGTTAGCAAAAACAAATTGCTAAATTGACATAATAAAAGAACAGAGGAATTATACTATATACTCAAAACTTCAAAAGCTTTGATGATACCCTTACTCACTAGAAGTTCTAAACTCTGTTAAATATGCAGGTTGTGTTGCTTCCTGTGCTAGCAGGCGCATTTCTAAATCAGTACTTCCAGGGCCTGGTCAAATTTGTTTCACCTCTGATGCCACCGATTGCTGTTCTTACTGTGGCTGTCTTATGTGGAAATGCTATTGCTCTGAATTCCTCCGCGATCCTCATGTCTGGGTGGCTAGTTGTGCTAGCTTCTATTCTGCTTCATGCGTCAGGATTTTTCTTTGGCTACGTACTTGCAAGGTTTCTTAAAGTTGATATAGCAGCTGCTAGAACCATATCAATAGAGGTTGGCATGCAGGTAAGAATTTATTTTCTAACTAGAAGAAACTAAAGTTGTCCTGTTGGAGATTTCACTGAGCTGATACTCGTCTGAACAAGATATTTGTAGAGGAAATTGCTTAATCATGATTTTTCTTTGCAGTTACTTATGAGCTTTTGCTAGGATCCTCGATTGATCTTCCACATGACTTAAACACCTCTAGATATTACTCCTACTATGCAGAAACAACAATACTAAGAATAGTCGAATCTAGATTCTACTACAGGCAGGGTTACCCCTATTGTTACTCTCTTCATTTGAGAAGATTACCACTACTTACATTCAGCTGCGCACAAATAAACTGTCTATTTTGATAAACATCTGTAACTTTCTAGTCTTCCATGTTTTTTATCTGGCATAAGCTAATCATAGTGTTTTCTTCCAGAACTCGGTTCTTGGACTAGTGCTTGCAACACAACACTTTGGGAATCCGTTAACTGCAGTGCCTTGTGCTGTTTCGAGTGTTTGTCACTCAATTTTGGGCAGTGCTTTGGCAGGGATCTGGAGATACTCGACGCCTAAGGAGATGCTGGATTGATTCCGTGTGATACAACATGGCTGAGATACCTTTTGCCTCTTGAGCTTCTTCTTGTTGGATTCTCATTATACACCCTCCAACTTGTAATATATGACATTGAAGTGTGTGGTAAATGTCTGCAAAGTTTGAGTTGGTACTAGACTTCTGCTGTTGTCAAATGACTGAAAGAAGATCTCGATTCTCGTTATATAGGTTGTCAAATGATTATAAGTTGTCAAATGATCTTTTATTCTTTTCACATCGCTATGTTGAAGTTCTTATGTTTGATTACCTGCAATCATATTTTTTAATTAAAAAAGCTGGAGAATAAGAAAGTAATATATCCTTAGTCACTGCTGTGGGCGAAGCATTGTTACAGAAGGGGGAGCGTGCTGTCCTAACCACAATTCATTCACTATTGTCATATGGGTGTGATTGTAATGTAGGTTTAGGATATCTTGACAAGTTATACACCTATCATCGACACAAACTCACTTTATTTGAATCTGAATTTTGAATACATCTCTAAGTATTAATCACAACATTGTGATAAGCTTGTAAATACATTTTTCTTCAGCATGACCATAATCTCCTTGTCTAAGCAAAGGGTTGTTGCGCATAACAGTCCAAGTTAGCTCCATAGCTCACTCCCAAGATATCACAGTATCTCTTGTAGAACCCAATGCGATCAGCCACCTTGTCGTTTTGCCCTTTGCCACACTCAAGTCCACCGTTAATTATATTGGTAATCACACCGAAACCTGGGACCCGCCCGGCAGAGTTGTCCGCAGCCGATGGTGTCCACCCTCCGATGATGACATTGTGACAAGAGGGCTTACTGCCTTGCGCGGTCATCCAAAACCATACGGCAGTCTTGAATGATATGGTTGCGTCAGTGGCTACTAAATCTGGGTTGTTGATAAGATCTGCATTTATAGCTTGGCCTGCCTGCCCATAATTGTAGTTGCTGCACATGCGATACTATGTTACAAGAAGTTTATGCAGCAATTTTCTGCTAAGGAGATGTGCAACATGTCAAGTGGCTTATAGCTACCAGAATCTAGCTCCCGTAAGTTAAAAGTACTCAGGAAATTTGCAAAGTTCAGCATACAAGATCAAACATGTATTTATCATCCATATAAAAATACAGAATTTGGAGATTTACGTGATTTTAGAAGCTTACTGAGTTAATTGGATGGGGCCTCGACCATAGTACATTTTGCCAGAAGGACAAGGCCAACTAGGTGAATCACAATAAGCTGGTGGGTTATTTTGTTCTCTAAGAAAACAATATCCCCATGAATATGGGCCATCAGGAGCAGTAGGCCATCCTCCTACACAAGCACATAAGTCACATGTACTCAATAAGTTAATATAACATGGACTTTAACAATGAGGAACATATGTTACATTACATATATCATCAAGTTTTAAGAAAATCAAGGAAATGATGACTTACCAGTGGTCTCATGTGAGGTTTGAGCAAAGAATGCTGCAAGTTCTCTTTTACGTGTAGTAATATCACCTGTGGTGCCAAATCCATTGAATGAACGTGCAGCAGCAATGAAAGCACTATATGTGTAGAACCCGTGGCTAGGACAACTATTCTCATTCCGGTGTTTGAGCATTTGATCGAATAGAGCAGGGGAAATTATGGACCCAACATCACCGCTGCCGCTAGTGGTTGGGGTCACAGGTGTGGGGGTAGGGCTACTAGGTGTGCACTGGCTTTGGCACTTAGCTCCACAGTATGCCGTGGTGCTGCCGCACCATCCAAATTCGCTACAACAATGGCCATTTGGGCATAAAGCATTGCCAGCCTGCGTTCCACATTGCCAGCCTGCGTTCCACAGAAGGCAAGGCAAGAAAATGAGTACACATAATACATAGAATTTCATGTTGCTGGTGGTAGTGTATGTGTTTGATAATTACCCCAAAAATATGAGCAATATATAGGCCAATTTTAGTAAGTCAACCTTGACTGTGAGGCTGTCAAGCTTGACTTACCTCTAATATGCCATGCAAGCTTGACTCATGATCAGTGTTGTGACTGGGTCTTGGGACCAAAAATACATTATCTGTACCGTAGGATGCGGAAAGATCACCACGAAAATACATCAACATATGATCATGATGTATGTCCCATGATCAAGACTACACTTAAATGACGTTGCATGCGGCGGTCGTACGTGTTTTAATAATGCAGGCAGTTAGACAGACGATATTTCCGCGGTATGGGGTGTATGGCGCAACTACTCCACCAAGATCGCGTGTCATCCACAACAATTATACTCCATAGTAGTAATTTTCAGCCAAGCATGCACAGGATGTGTAACATTCGTTCGACAATGTATTCAGATTTAGAAATATCATATGCAACTTTTTAATTCACAATTAAAACTTCTTTAACAGAGGGACAAATAGTCCATTTCACAAGAAGTATTTGTCAACCTCTTTTAGAAAAGAAATGTCACCAAATTAAAACACCACAAAGGATGAGATGGGCATAGTAATGAGCTAATGATGGGAAACAAAGATGTCTTCGTGATTTTTAGAAAATTAGCTAATACATTAGCAATACTTTGAATTATAAACAATAATATATATATATATATATATGAGATAGATGAAAATTTTGAGAATGGAGATTCAGTTTTCTCGTTTAATGTGAGGACTGTTGAGGTGGTGAGTTGTGGTAGCTTCGTTGAGTAACAGTAGGTTCTACCACACGTGCTCCCGAGCTGGCCTACCTCGCTCCCTCCTCGCTTGCGTAAGTTGTCTGAAAACGCTTTGGTAGATTGTTTTGTTCTGGAAGAATGGTAGTGGTTAGTGAAATGCTTATTGCGATTGCTATATGCTAAATGATTGCAAGAAAGTTACACCCTTACGTGGTGATAAACTACAATGTGGTTTGATTTTCTGTTTGCTGGCATTCCTTTGTCGCCCTTGGAACATTTAATAGCAATTTCAGTGTTTCATTCTTATATGTGGAAAGTGGAATCCTGGTAGCCCCCATATAGATCATCATTTCTTAAGTTCTACAACCATTTCTCCGCAATTACATTCAATTCTCGAGGGGTAATCCCTTGATTTGGGCGCACTTTTAGGCCAATCAAACATCACATATATATATGCTTAGAACTCTGCAAACACCGAGGCAATTCGTTAGCATTTTCCATCATTATATTGTACAGTTTCAGGCCATTTCAAGGAAAGGAAACACCTATAGATGTCATGAGTTAGAAAGTGCTTTAGTGAAAATTATTAGAACTTAATCTCTTTGAACAGTAAAAATTAAAAGTCTGGATAGTTATGCACGCTTAGTGGTGCTCCGTTATCCATGTGAAACTTAAACCTTAAATGAGGGAGAAAATTTATTAGAAAAGTAAGAAATTTGAATGCAACAAACCAATTATGGTGATGAATTGTAGAAATTAAGGGTAGCACTTACCAATTGATTATCGATTATAGATTGCTTGATATCAATTGATAGGTGGAGAGCTAACAGAATTGGTGTTCTGATAATAATTGCTTCTTTTCTACAATTGGTTCATGCAATGTTCAGTTTATTAAGAGAATAAGAACATATCGAGAAGTTTTTGAAGGCCCTGCAACCATCAATTTTCAGCTCCTCAAGAACATAACTACACCTACGGCTAGCAAAAGGATTGTTTGTATATTGAAAGACATCTTTGATGAAATAAAGAAAGGCTTTTAAGTCTTCGAAGATGGCCTAAGTAATTTCAGGTTAGCTATCGGACAAAGCTCCTCGTTAAACTGTCGAGCTTAAACACGTATTCATAGTCTCATAAACATCTGACAGGAATTCCACCGTGGGCTTCAAGATGGACAAGTTTGAGGCATCATTGAGCAGGTAGGAAGACTCTAATCACAAAGTTCTTCAAAAGAATGTACTACTCTTCATCGATTGTAGCATTTGAATTAATGGATCGCAGATCACTGAAAAGAAATGCATGTGTTCCAGAATATGCATAGAAGCTTGTCAGGCAGTGTGTTAATCGGCCTACATTTCCAGAGTCGTGAATGACCGCGTCCTTCAAGCTGTTTAGATCCTCTGATTGCACCACTATTCTGTACAAGTCTTTGTGGCATGTGCTACTCGGAACCATTTATTCTTTTACACAGTACTTGTGAACTAAACAGTAAACAGATTTGGAAAATAGTCTTAGTAGTATTCGGTTGGAGAGAATATTATTTTTATGCTCGTGTGATAACTTATTGCTACAATACTTACAGATTCAAGAATATTTTGAAACGTCGGATCCGTTGATTCAACTTGATACGTGACTGTGTCCATTACCATTGGAAGTGATCAGATGAGAATGAGGACAATCTAGTCCAGTAACACGCCATGTTTGCATAAGCTACAACTTTGACTCAAAACCTATTAATCATACAAAGTTTCACCAGATTCTTAGCTAGTCCATAAGTGTATTACTGTATTCCTAAGCTCAAAGCAATCCGCAATGAAGTTTTGCTTGGAAGATGGAAACAGAATATGACAGCAAACTCTAGGGAGTTTATGACATTGAGTATTGTTAGTCTCCCACGCCATCGACCTCCTCTCTAAAGAAAAAAAAAATATTAAGTGTAACTCTTTTAGACCATACAAGATTGAAGAGTACCAGAACAATAATTTCAAAAATATATTTATCAAATTAAAATCCAAACACACCCTAAATAGTGACAACAAGCTACTATTGGCCTAAGTACGGAGTACGTATTTATTAAGCCATTGTTAGTCACTCCAACTGGATTAGGCCGAATGAAAATATTAGCGTATGCAACAAGAGCAAATTAAAGCTCTACGTACTGTAACTATGATATAAGAATGCTAAGATTTATGTAAAATTGTCTAAGGAGTCGAGCTCAACTTTTGTAGAATCTGAGACAACAGAAAGAATTGGAAAGAGAAGAATATTGTTATTGAATTTTCAGAATGAATGGTAAATGTTTACAAGTGTAGCATATATATGCTCAGCTAACCCAAACACTAACAGAAACTGAACTAGAACAACGTACCATGACAGAAAATAACCGAATTTGATTACAGTAACAGAAACTAACCCTCTAATCAACTGGCTAATCCTCCAACTAACTGAATATCAATTACAAACTGTAACATTATATCCCTCAAAAGAAAAAACAATTAAAAAGAACACGTATACTATGACAATAAACCCGCCATTGTTGGACTTGAACCAACTAGTTTAGCGATCTTGATAACTGTTCAACAAATTTATCACACTGAAAGTTCAAATCAGTAGGATTATAAGGCCACATTTCATCCAAATTGTCCGTAGGACAAGAAAGTGGGTGCGCAAGATAATCATTCTTGTTGGCCATCGAAGGACTCTTGTACAGCGAATAATAGCTCCTTCTCGGTGTCGTTTTCATCAGAAACCGCAGCGTGTTGATTTTGCAGTTGAGGAATAGGAACACAATGATCTTGGAGAACATCATTATGAAATTGTTGTTTGCTAGTGTTCCAAGAAGAACGGTATTCAATGGCAGGACAAGGGAGTGGATGCGCAAGATGATCATTATGAACTGCTTCTTCATTTATGTCAGGGACGGCAAAACTGTTCAAAGAATCGTCCATACGCCTTATCTTGCTTTCTTGACTAGCACCATCTTGATCGATTTGGGTCGCGGCAGATGATTCGACATGCCTAGTCTCATCCATCCAATCATCCCGTAGTCTCCTTGTGATCCGGCACAGAACTACATCTTTGTTCTTCTCCAGTGAGTATTCATGCATTAGCCACTTGTACTGTTTGGATGCGCTCGCTGGATCTTTTTCAACAAATCTGAATTTTTCTCTCAGACCAATTTCCTGACCAGAAGAAGAGGCTACAATTCTCGTTACTTTGGACTTCCCTTCCCATGTTCCAACTCCTTCGACGACTCTCTCAAATGGTATCTTGTTCTTGCTAGTTCCTGGTGAGGTGAAGAAATATCCCTCAAACTGTTCACCTTCTTTCGTCGGCGTCCAATGTTGTTTGGTTAAATCGAAAATATGAGAGGGATGAACATTATGCAAATCACACTCAAGAATAGGCGTAGATGGAGGCAGTGGTGCACCATTAATTCTTCTCTTAAGGTAGTAATTGATAAGGACTTCATCAGTTGGGCGGAACCAATAACCAACTGGTCGTGGTATACGCTCCATGTGGTACTGTTGCATGAAGGATGAGTAGGAAGGAATAATGCAGAGGCTGAATTAATAGATGATGATTAGAAAGTAAAATGCAGAGGCTTAATTATTTGTGTATGATGATTGATGAGTAGGAAGGAAATATGCAGAGAGGTTGAATGTGTGAGGAAAATGGTGGAATCATATAGGACTTTCTATGTTCGATGGGTCGGATTATTACTGTCTAAAGGATTTATTGTCATTTATCCTTATGAAAGAGTTCGTTGATGCAATGTATATATATAGCTATGATATAGTCATATTGATTCTGTTTTACTTCTACTAGGATATTTTTTTTTTTTTTTTGATAAGCTACTAGGAATCTTATGTATAGCTGTCAACCCCCATACTTCTCAATGAATTGCTACTAGGAGGGTGCTAGTCAATTAGGACTAGGAGTTTGTTATCCCTCATTTCATGTTACTTCTCAATGAATTGCTTATTTTTCTACCTAATGGTAAGATTTTAAATTGATTGCAATTTAAGTTACTCCTCTATGGCTATGTGGTGATCACTATAGTAGAGATTAAAATTTTGTTTACCATTTGATATATTTCTGGTGATGTGGGAAAGCAGTTTCTGGTAATATTTCTACGATTCTAATCAGTGTTGATATATGATAAAATTGCATTCATGAGTAGACTACACAAAGTGCACTTATTTAGAGAAATGATCTTTTAACATATGTGTATCGAAACAGAGAAGTTTGTGTGTGTGCGCGCGTCGGGGGGAGGGGTGTTAAAGAAAGGATAGGGATAAAACAACAAGAAAGGTTTGTTGATTTTAAGAGTTGTGACGATGTTTCTGAGGTGCTAATCATTGTTGATAGTGAAATTGAGCATTTATGAGTACACTATTTGATGTATCTCTGATTCTTTGTCTATATAGGAAGCTTTCTCCTACCTGTGAGGCGCACGTGTTCAAAAAAATTTTGATTTTATGTTACATGTTTTACAATTTTTGTGTGGTAATTCTCTCTACTCTAACCAATACTATTTAGCATTTGTGAATAAGTAGGTGTAGTTTAGAAAACTGATTTCTACTCATTCTTATAGTACTAGTTTTTTTGTACAATGTTATTTGTGAATATCCAAACTTATAAAGAAAAATTACTGAGAATTATCCCTACTTTCAACATTCGGCTAACATTAATCCCTACTATGAGTTATTATGGAATAATTCGTACTATACCTCATTTATTTCCTAGATAATGTTGTACTGAGTCGAATGAAACATGTGTGGAATTTAGAGACATGATTTCTTTTTGCACAACATCTTCTGGGGGAAAAGGGTATAGTTTTTGTACAATACTTTTTAATGTCAAAACGACCTCGATCTATCACTATTCACAACAACTTCTCTCTCTAGCTCCTCCCTCTCACTCCACCCTCATCCACCCTTTGCTCTTCCCTCTCTCTTCAACTAACTTTTAACTCTCCTCACATGAAAACAAGTGATTAACAATAACTAAATGGCGGGAAACGAATTTAATGGTGGTGATATATAGCTAGACGAACTTGAGTTTCAAATACTACCCAATGAGCTAGGATGATTTTTGAAGTGAACCCTTCATTCACAAGTATCGCTTTTGTTTCCTAGATAATGTTTGTCATGGACATTAATATTAGTGCATTTTAGTAGTACTACTCAATAATTTTTCTTAACCCCAACAAAATGTGTTAAATATTATGTTCTCCATTCATGCAGTTTGTTAATAAATGACAAATATAGTTGTATCTAATATATACCTTCTATTTATTTGTGGTGATAGTAGACAAATAGAATTGTGTGATATGTCATGGATGGACATACACTGTATTTTAGTGCACTAGTACTTTTTATCAGTGATGTTGTTAATCACATAGACTTGTGCAACTTGAAGACCATTGTTGGTTTTGGCCTAACGTCGGTTAAAACTAGTAAAATGTATAATATATCCTATGATTGGAACTGATCCGACTTATCTTAACTCTTCATATTTCTATAGCTAGAAGTGAGCGGGCCGATTTCTCCACGATGAAGATTGTTAAGACTATGCTTCACAACAAGATGGAAGATGTATTTCTTTTTAACAACTCCCTCCGTTCCACTCATAAGTTAACGTTTGGATTTCATACTAAAATCAGGAAAAACTAGTAAATATATGAAATGAGACATAAAGTAAGGGTAAACTAGTCATATTAAGTGAGACCCACAACACAAGTAGGTTGACTTTCACATAAAGCAAGGGTAATAAAGTAACTATAAACTCCAAAAACATGCCAAATATAAAAAACGTTAACAAATGAATGAAACACTCATAAAAGGAATACAATAACTTATTAATGGAACGAAGGGAGTATATGGTAATTTACATAGAAAAGGAGATTGCGGAAAAGTGTTGTAAATTCAATTATACATAGTTTTGGCGCAATGAAACCTAGACTAATTCAACTCAAGTAAACAAATAAACCCATGTTATGTGTTGTATAAATTTGTACTTTTAAGTTTATATTATTATACATATATATTAGTTGGTCCATTTTGATAATTTTTTCTGAATTCGTCACTAATTTAAAACTTTTATCTTTTAATTTTTACACATCTACTTTAATTACTAGTAGTTTTGTGTATACGCATTTTACTAACTGGTAACCAAATCTTTTTTAATAAGACCGTCTTATTCAAGCTTTTGTCTCAAAATTGACACCAAAAAATAAACATTCTTGATCCACCTCTGATTTCACTTAAAATTGGATCAAGTACTACAACTTCGTACTTCACTGCATTTGGGGGTTCTTTCCCCTCTTTTCCCACCAAAAAAAAAAATATTTAACAGATTCCTTGCTTAAAAAAAACAAAAATAATAAAAAAACATAGATTCCTGGGTCCTCCCCAAACCAGATCTAAAAACTTTTAACTCAGCGCGCCAAAAATTTCACCAAATCTAAAATACCTCATAACTTCAAACCCCCAATACTCAAAACAACTACTTAACCAAAAACCAAAATTTTGGCCACTCAAAAACTTCCGCGCCAAAACTCAAAAACCCTCCAAAAATACAAATATTTCCACTATTTCATTTCCCGGCATCTCACATTTTCCTTTCATAAACCCTTACTTTCTCACAATATCTCTCCTCACTTCCTTAATCTCCCCAAAAATATCCCTAATCTCTCTTTTTCCTCTCTAGCAATGGACGCATATTTCGACAATTTACCCCCACTCAAGCGGTTCAGGCTGATGCAACAACACCACCCCGAGCCGGAACCCGAACCAATGCCGAAATCTTTACCACCAATATCACCCTCCCACCTCCCTGCCAAGAAGAGAAAACACTCCCGAAACCCGAGTTTCGACAAAAGCGAAAACCTCCCCCCTAGCCCCATTACCCCTCCTACTCCCTACTGTCTACCCGCCAAGAAAAGGATATGGGCATTCAAGCCTCCTCATATCAGCCCAATTAAGTCTCCTTTGTCGATAATCGACCTTAATGTCGAATACACTCCCTCCCCACCAAAGAAAAATTTGAGCCAAGACCGCGGGACTGAACCCGAAAGTAGTGAAGTAACGGCAATAGAGGAAGATGCAGAGGAAGAGGAGGAAGATGGGATTTTATGTGCCGTGTGTGAGAGCACGGACGGGGACCCGATAGACCCGATTGTTTTCTGTGATGGGTGTGATCTAATGGTCCATAGTACATGTTACGGGAACCCGCTAGTGAAGGGGGTTCCCGAGGGGGATTGGTTCTGTGCTCGGTGTTCAAATTCGGCAAATTTGGATAATCCAGGAACAGAGAAATGTTGTCTATGTCCTGTTGTTGGCGGGGCGATGAAGCCTACCAATGACGGGCGGTGGGCGCATATTGTGTGTGCTGTTTTGGTGCCGGAGGTGTTCTTTGAGGACCCGGAAGGGCGAGACGGGATTGATTGTTCCAAGGTGCCTAAGAAGAGGTGGAGGGAGGTATGCTATTTGTGCAAGGGGAGGAGGGGGTGTGCTGTTGAGTGTTCCGAGATGAAGTGTCCGTTGTCGTTTCATGTGACTTGTGGGTTGAAGGAGGAGCTTTGCATTGAGCTTAAGGAAGGGAGGAGTACTGGTGGGGTTGTTGCTGCGTTTTGTAAGAAGCATACTCAGATCTGGAAGGAGGTTTGTAAATGTTTAATTTGGTACAGATTAAGTTCATTATTGTGCTTTTTTCGGGGTTGCGAATGGTTGAATAATGTGGTTTTTTTTTGTTGTTGTTTTGTGTATGTTTGTAGCAACAACAAACAGGGAAGTACAAGATTGTGGCAAGGGATGAAGATCAGTAACAAATGTGGTGGATTTATACACTACCTTGGTGTTTATTGAGGGTTCTGGATCTGGCAAATAATTTTTAGTAGTTGGAAATTTCGGGGTCTTTTGTTTTCAATAGATACTGGTTTAGAAGAGAATTTACTCGCAAATACATGCTGCTTTTTATGTTCATATTCAGTTACTGTTAGATGTTAGTTTACTGTTGCATCTGTAAGCACATTATGAAATGTGAACTTCAGTTTAATATGATTAAATCTTTTGCCATTTGTGCTTGAAGAATTGAGTATATGATTAAATCTTTTGCCATTCATGCCTGAAGGATTGAGTAATATCATTGTGCAATTTGACAAAGTTCTTTCACTTCTGCAACTGCAGATTCAATTTATACTCTTTCCATTATCATCATTTGTAGAGTTCTTAGATTTACTGACTTTTAGAACAAGGTTTAATACATTAGTATTGACGTATTGCTGCTAAGTAGACAATTTCATGAACCTAAGGGGAAGCAGATTTTTTTTTTTTTTAAATACTCTTTGCATTATCATAGTCGGACAGTTCCTAGATTCGATTATCTTTAGAAAAAGATTTGATACAGTTTAGCATCCTCAAAGTCTGTCCTCTGGGTGGATGTAGATACCTACATTAGTATTGTTGCTTGCTAAATAAATTCATCAATCTAAGCAAAAAGCAGAAGAAATTCTCTCTTAAGCAATGTTTTTCAAAGATTTCCTACAGCTACTCTTCCCCAAACGTAGGTGTCTATAATACCAGAGCAGTCATTGAATCATGCCGTCAAGTATGTCATACTTCTGGAAATTACTTGTTGAGAATTAGCCCCATTGGTTGCCCATTAGTTGTGTACCTTCTATAACAATGTTTGGTACAACTTGTCATCCTGTTATTTTCACCTAGAATCTACATAAGCTACACTGGTTCTGATATTAGAATTTATGAAGCAAAGCCGAAAGCAACAAGTCCTTGTCCTAAAACCTCATTCGGCAAAACCCTTCATATACTGATCCTCAAACCAGACTATAACAGCCATTGCCGAAGAATACCATTCCTGTGGTACAAATGGTTTGGGCATAGCGCTGTCTGAAGTAGTGTAGAAGGCCTTGCTCCTAAGCATGGCCTGCTTGAAACAATTCGAAACTTTTGGATACCTTTGGATGGTCCTCAATCCTAGTAGCATCCCGTTTCGGTTTCAGGAGGTTTTGGTTGTTCAGTAAATTGAAGCTGTACAGATGTACATTACTTTTTATATGCATTATGATTACATTGTTCAATCCGCTTCAACAATGATCTCCATTCAATTGGCTACAACACAAACATTTTATAGCATAAGGATTAGGCTCAGTGATTATACAGATCAGTATTTTGTGCTAAGAAAATGTCCATGTACTGTGCCAGACTCTTATATCGGTGATGACACTTCGATTTCTGCTCTTTCAACCATTAAAACTTTGATGCTCTTTTAACCATTAAAACTTTGATGCGCTCCTTGAACCTATTTAGACAGTGGTATGTGAATAACTGGTACTACGATTGACGGACTTTAGGGATCAGTAAGCTATGTCCCAGCATCCCCGTACCTGTAAATTCAGTCATGATACTCGCCTTATTAAGCTTTTAGTAACCGATTTTTACTACTGGCTTGCCAACTGCCACGGAGTTGTTTGTCTGCAATTGTAGACTATGGAGTAGTTTGTCACAATCACAACACAAGCCAATTATACGAAGCAGTACATACATGCCATTAAATACGACAACACACAACACATCCTGGATAAGCCAACCAGTCTTCTCGACAAAGAAAGCCTATGCTATCTGGTGGAAAAAAAAAAAAAAAAAAGCAATCGGTCTCTTTTCTTAACAAGAAAAAATGAGATAGAATCTGCGCTATGCCCGGTCTACTAAAGTTCTTCAAAACCTTTCTAACTCTAGACATATGAATTTGGACCGTATCCTACATTCAATTTCCACTTTCTTCGGGTATGTGATATATTGCACGAGGTGACCATAGGAGATCTGGCAGCTCAAACTAGGCGGATGGGCCAATTTTCTTGTATATCTGATTTTGTGATAGTAGTTGTCGTTGACCGAAAAAAAGCCACATGTTCCGAGTATATTAGCATTACATTCTGAATATGAACTTCAGATGAGATGAGAAGGAAACAACACCGGCCAAATTATTATTTCATTACTTTATTTATTTACTTAATGCTATTTGTAGTCAAGCAGTAAATATAAGGTGAGAATCAACTATCTAGAAATCTACTTGAACAGTACAACCCCATTGACATGACTTACATAATTCTCACAAGGCGTAATCAGTGATCCGGAAGTGAGGAGGACATACAGACCTCAACCTTCAAGGATTTGCAACCCTAGCACAATGTCCTTCAATACAAAGGTAACCTGTTAGCAATATTTATGACATTCCGTATTGAACAGTGCCCACATTTCTATGAGCAGCCATTGCAACAGCTTGAGCACCAAACTGTGACTGGGCTTGCATTATCTTTGCATCAAGGGCGATTCTACTGCTATATTGATCTGCCTTGGGCTGAGGTTGGTACGGGTTAGTGTTGATGTCAATAGCAACTTCATGGGTGGGCTGTACAGGTCGCTGCTGCTTGGGAACGCCTTGTTGTGCGGCATCTACTACAGGATTGACTTGGGGTGCCACATTCGGCCGGTAGTAGTACTGTGGTGAGGCTGTCTGAGGCGAAATCACTGCATTTCTCATTGAGATCCTAGCATCATATCCATCCTTCATGGTTCTGCTACCCTCATATGACATAACAGGCCCGACAACTCTTCCTGGTCTCGTTGCTGAAAAAAAAAAACCATGAAAAAATTCGCTCATAAAATTGACTTCATACTACCACTGTGATCAACAATGTTCAAAAAATGATAAAAACTAATCAATAAAACAAAAAGAATTACAAGATTAAGGCACATTTCATAAGTAGCCCACACAGCTATACAGATTATTTATTGGCGTCAAGGCCGTCAACAAAATACAACCTCGAGTCAGGAGTCTCCAGTCTGAAAGACGTCATTTCCAATTCAAGCATGGCCCCATCTGGCATTATATTATTCAAATTCCAAAATAAACAGCTATTTCCATTCAGAGCAATGTTGACATCCCAAAGCCCACTAGGACCCGCAAAATCTTCCCCATTCCTCTATTCTTTTTTTAATATTCCTATAACACCTCATAAGTCATGCATAATAAGAGAACATTTTTAATAAGTTAATGACTGTTAGGCAAACCCAAGTCCTGAGATTGTCCATATTCTAAAACAGTCAGTGATTATAAGTTACGACCGTAGGGCAAAGCTAAGCAACTGCAGAAGCCATATGAATGCACATCACAAGAACAATCTTGAAATTCATGATGGAAATTTTCTTTTGTGATGTGATGAAAACTAAGTTGCCTACAGATATAGAAAGGCTACAACTCAAGAGTCTAGAGCAAAAGAAAGATACCTGACGGAACTCTTGGTGGCGGTCTTGTAGAGCTTGGTACACTTCCATAGCTTTCAGCTGCTCTCATTTCCTCTTTAACTTGTTGGTCCCTAAATGAAGGGATCGTAGGTTGTGGTTTGGGAGGTATGGTACTAGAGTGTACAGTTGACCTGTAAACAAAATATCAAAAGAACTTTAAAATGACCTGACCATGTCAAATGTATTAGTAAGACCTAATTAGAAGCACTGCAATCCAACCTTGGGAGGGAAATATGCTTTCTCTCTAGCGGGATAACTGGTCCACTTCGACCAGAACTCTCCTCTAAATGAGCAAACTGCTTCTTGAACTGACTAATAGCACTGCATACACAAACCAGTTCATAAATCAGGCAACAGCCAAATCATCTCTAAACCATGTTGGAACAAGAATTTGAAGAAAGATATTAGAATTTTAGTCAAGAATATCACCTTGGATAAATGTAATTCATCCCTTCATTTCCATTCATGTAGTCTTTGAGCAACTGAGGATGGTATTCAAGTATCTCACGATATATGAGTTCCCTAACATCCTCTTTAGTAACCTTTCGCCTCTCAAACTCAAACTCTAATTTCGATATAGGCTGGCATGCAGGTTCTCTCTCTACTTTAGATAAGCCCTTAAAATAAGGATCAGCTAGTGCCTGGTAGAAAAGAGGATAACAAACCAACACAAATATTAACATCATATCAATAAATGTAGTTAAGGCTAAGAGCAAAATCTTACTTTCAGATACTATATACTACATCCCATGTAAATCTTCCCAATTGACTTTTTTGGTCAAATTCAGACAGCTTTGAACATAAATTCGAGGATCGGCAAATGCCTCATAGAAAATTGGATAATAGACCAAACGATATACTAACTTTATATAAATAAGTGCAGGAAAGGATTGAGGCTGTACTACTTTCAGATTCTGAACATTTGAAAAGCTGTGTTTTACTTTCACATACTAGATACTACATCGGAGGTAAATTTCTTCGAAGTTGACTTTTTTTTGTCAAACTCGTAAGACTTTAAACATAATTTTGTTAAAAACCAAACAATAGCTGATGTGAACAATTACCGTTAAACTTATCTGCAAAGGAATTAACATATATTTTTACACTTTTCTGAAACATACAATTTAAGAAAAATGGCAAAGCTTAAGTGTTGCAGCCTACAAAAAGCTAACCAGATAGATTTCTTTGAGACAGGAGCCAAAAAAATGAGTTGTCTGGTGTTCTGGTTAAAGAATCGAGAACTTAATTGCCAACTAAAACAGCAAATAAGGTGATGACTACCAAGAAACAGCACAAACCTCTTCCGCAGTCGGTCTATCCTTGGGATCAAAAGCCAACATTCTCTGTAGCAGACGCAATGCTAAGGGATCTGCATTTGGGAATTTGTGAGCAAATGAAACAGGATGCTTCTTCCGCATGTCTGTCAAGTACTTGCGTGCCTTCTCGTTACGGACCTGACCCCACGAGAAAAATTTATCACGCAGATAAGAAAATCATACAAAGCATATACTGAGTAAAACTAAAATAGCAAAAGGAAAAGATAACCATACCCCAGATGTAACTTCGGGGGATGGTGTTCCGAGAAGATCTGTGATCAAATCTAACTGATGAACGACACTTTTGCCTGGGAACAACGGTTTACCAGATAGCACCTCAGCAAAGATGCAACCAATGCTCCAAATATCTATGGCAGGTGTATACTGCATTTGACAAACCCAAAAGTTTAGCAACTTATCAACCAAATGAATGTCACTCAATCAAACCGTTCCAGAGAAACGGTCATAATACTGGACACTATACCTGAAGGACAAGACAAATCAACTTCCAGGAGAGTTCAATTATCCTCCCTGAACAAGAATTATTTTGATCTAGGCATTACTATAACTTAAAATCACTCATAATATAGTATTGAAATGCAGTATATGACAAAAAGGTGCCAAGACACGAAACAAAGCAGTGATTCCATAACCGATGAAATTCAAAGTCAAATCAACACCCAACAAACGTAGTGCAAACTCAATATGAGAATCAAAACATCCAGCGAGAAGGAAATGCATATAAATGAAGGCACATAGATATGAAAGGAAAATCACTACCATAAAGGGATGGCACATAAAATGCAAACATCAAAGTTCTTCAGTATAGATATATAAGTTTGCTCATGATATCAACAAATTTTATTTCCTATTAACTCCAAGTGCACATTTAAAGAAGCCACCTACCTTGGAGGAAAATGATCCGCAAAGTTCTGGAGCTCTATACCATCTCGTAGCAACGTAATCCTGCATATCATGCGGAGGAAACAAATGAGAAATACAATTCGGTGAGATTATATGATCACCATCATTAAGTATGCAAAAATTGCTGCCTGATGGAAGACATACCGTCCAAAATACAGTTGTAGGAGTATCAGTAAAAGCAACTCTGGCCAGCCCAAAGTCACAAATTTTGAGCTTGCAATTGGCATTAGCCAAAATGTTCTTGGGCTTGAGATCTCGGTGATAAACATTAGCTGCACAATTCAAATTACAAGTCCGAATGCATCCAAGATCAAAATCACCACAAATCCACAGCAATAATAGGAGAATAACTTTAAGCTCAAGTTCAGAAAAACATCAAAAAGTTTATGCAGCTAGTGGAAACAGGGAGGGGCCAAAACTAAATTGGACGTACATACCATTAAGAAGATTGTGTTCAACAAAACAAACAATTAAAATGTTTTTGAGAAAGTAATAAGCAGTACCTGTATGCATATATTTTAGAGCTCGTAACATTTGATAAAGGAAAAACTGATGATGTTCACGGGTCAAATCATCATTGGCTTTGATGACTTGATGAAGATCAGACTCCATAAGCTCAAAGACAACATAAATGTCCCTGAAATCTCTTTTTGATGGCGGCAACATAATGCGCTTAATCTCAACAATATCGGGATGCCGCAATAGCCTCAGCAGCTTGACTTCTCGCAGGATGCGGATGGCGTCAGATATATGCTCAAAAATATCATTTATCTTTTTTATAGCCACCTTTTCTCCTGTATGCGTATCAATGGCTGCACAAACAACTCCATAACTTCCTTTCCCGATAACTTCAAGAATCTTGTAACGATTAGCGTCACCATAGTCAGTAAAGAACTCAGTGTCTTTTGGACCCTGCGTATAGGGAAACATTATATTCAGACACAGATTTCCGAATGCCAAACAGCAGCTAGCTGAGAACAATATCCTCCACACACCATCTATTCACAAACAGCAACGTGAACACTCAGTAATCAAAACTTCAGAAAATTTTGTACAACACTTTCTGTGTATTGGTCTTCTTCAGTATATGTTTGCTAAAGAATCTATCATACTAACATACACGGCTTAGTGTCATCAGAAATTTTTCCAGATGGACCTAAAGTACACAAGGAGACTTCTGCCACAATCAAAACTAAAAGTCAATGCGAAATTGCTGAAGATTTTTCTGCTTTCCACCTTATTTATCTTGCTCAAAATGACACCATTTTAATGCATCAAACGACAAGTGGCAGCTGAAGGTAACGTGCAGTCATCAAAGCAGATAAGTCTCTGCTGAACAAAACAAACTACCAAACTTATCAGCAAAAATCTGGGGAAAGAAAGCAACATGTAACGCTTTGCAATCAATCCCTATGATGCATACATTTATTCCATGTGCAAGGAAACTATAACACACAGGCTATACAAAAGACACAACATATGCCAAATGGCAATATTGCTGAAAGCCACCAAAAATATTAACACTAACAAAGCAACCACCAACACAGACAAGACATTACAATTGTAACTGAAGAACTTAAAAAAGTAATGTGAACATAAGTACAATCCAAATAATCACATTTCTAAAACAGGAAATATCAGTTGTAGACTGTTCTGTTTCAAAAGTGAATACAATTGACCAAAAGAGGTGAAACAATATTGTCATACTAACTGACAACAAGGACATCTTTGACTCTTATGCACGAGCTCCACCGACAATGATATTCCAACTAAAATTTGCATACATCATCAATTTAGAAAAAAAACATATTAAGAATAATCCAGAAATATCATTAAATTCAAACCAACTATAAACTAATAAAAAGTTAAAAAAAAAAAACAAATTTGAGCTCAAAAAATTCTTCAGTAAATGTTCCACAATGTTTAGTTGAACCACTACAGATCCCCTACTTACATAAAATTATAAAAACCACCAATAAAAACATATCTTTAGGTGATAAAATCACACAGAAAAGTATTCTATCTCTAATGTGCATAGTAATTCCTTAAAGTACACCAGATTCCCACCAACATAACATTAAAAAAAAAAAAAACCAACAAAAAATCCCACTATAATTAAATAAAACTCTACTTTAATCCCACTAAAAAGATTCCATCTTCCACAAAAAAAAAAAAAAACAAACTTTAGATCTAACTTTGCTTCAAAAACACTCAAACTCACACAAATCTCCAAGAAATCGATCTACCAACCAAAAAACAGAAAAAAAAGTATGAACCTTCTTGCGCTGATCTTGCTGCATCTTGTAAAACTCTCACGAACCCAGAAACAATTGACGAAGATATAAAATGGGCAGTCCTTAAAAACTCAAGAAATCAGCCGCATTTACCCCACCTAGAACAGCAAACAATAACAAGGGTAGAATAGTCCCAACACTTGCAATTCTTCTTCTCCAATGATAATATTACTAGACTGCTGCTATTATGCACCTCCTTTCTCATATAACAGTATTATTTCCCCAGATCTTTCTTCCCGAAATATATATATGTTTCTCCCGAAATTGTTATTATGGGATGAAAAATGGTAAGATAAAAATATGGGTTTTGCAGAGGAGAGAGAGAGAGAGAGAAGAAAGATGAGAGGTCAGAGATTTGAAAGAGGTGTGAAGATGGTAGGAAGGATCATTTTATATCGATCTCTTGTTATTTTTTGTGGGTTGGGTTTTTGGTACTATCTTTTCTTCATTTTTTCATTTTTTTTGGTTTAGTTTGCTTTAGTTTGGTTCAGTTTTTGTCTCATATAATTATGATAACAATTCAGTTCAGTTCAGTTCAGTTCAGTTTGGTTTGGTTTAGTTTGGGTTTAAAAACTATTTATATAATAAAATAGTTTAGTTTAATTTTATCAATTAATTTTAGGAGAGATCGTCTGTTTTTATTATAGACCAAGCCATGTTGGCCCAATAAAGATATATAAATTTATAACTAATTTGGACTTGTAAGGAGTATAAAAAAATTTACCTAATAAAAAGTTGGTCTACTTTTATTATAAAAGTAGACGTTCTCTTATAATAATTTGTGTAATTTTATCCTAACACTTATATATTTGGGTTTTAAAATTATTGCAGCTCAAATCAGTTCAGATTAGTTTATTTAATCCCAACACTTATAATTTTGGTATTCAGTTTTTTGGTTTATTTCACTTTAGTTTGGTTTAGTTCTTGTCTTATGTGATAGATTTTAGTTCAGTTCACTTTAGTTTAAATTAATTTTCAATTATTATTTTGTATGTATAAATGATTGTAATGTGTTTGAATATACCTATTTATGTGGATCTCCTGTTTATTTGTATTTGACTTGAGAAAGTAGATAATGTCATAAATAAGAATCAAACTCCATTGAATGGATATTCTGATGACTCTATTTTATCAAATTATAGTTTATAATTTATTATAATGAGTTGTTATGGCTTTAAATATCGTACAACAAATTTGAACATAAGTTCCAATAGATTTTAAGAAGTTTACTTCTAATGGAATCTATTAAGTTCAAATTCAAATAAATGCTAAAAAGTTCACTTCTTATAATTTGAAAGGATAGATAATAAATAATTACAAAGACTAAGGAAGATTTGAAGGATCCAAAATTACATCACCACATTTTTTACCAGCAATAGACGAAGACCTTGGCATTTATTAAATAATAAAGTTTTTTATTGATTTGTTTGTGAAATGTGATATTGTCGGCTGGGAGAAGGAAAGGAAAGTGGGTGTTGTGGGTGGAAAGAGTTTGCTTTGGATGTACGGTGGATACTTAGGTACGACAGGTTACCATATTTGTTTCTTTCGGTGCTCAAACTTGACTTGGTTATTTTGGAAGGTAGGTTTGAAGTCCATATCCAACTCTCACTACATGGTAAAGATTATCCTAACCTAATGTAATTACGGTAAGTAGGTTTGCTTCAAATCGGATATATTACCATATGGTAAGAGTTATCCAATAATGACGAATGAAATTGTCTATATAAGTACTGTTTTCTATTATTGCTTTAACTGATCGAAAAAAGAATATTATAGAATATATTTTTAATAAGATAACCTTCTTCTCTAGAATCATACACAAAATTAAGAGGTACCTTTCAGTGTTTTTCTTATACCCAATCTGAAAAGATACAAGAAAAATGATAATAGGTAAAAAAGAAAAAAAGAGTGGGAGCACATGCTCTCGGGAGTACGGTATAATTTCTGAAAGATCAGGATTAGTCGGGTTTGACCGTTTGGGTCTATCTGGCTCATCCCTAGTTTCGGTAGATTCCATATATGGTCATGTCGGGCTTACTGAAGAAGAACTTAACTTTAGATTGATGCTTGACCTTAGCGAGCCCGACCCACGATGTGTCAAATTTGTCCATGGCTTTTTCAATTTTATTTTGTTGTTTTGTTGTTATGGTTTTCATTTTTCGTATTATATTAATATGATTATTTTAAGAATTATAATAATAACTAATCAACTCATTCGATTCAGGTTGGAGGGGATTAACCGAACCGTTTAAAATAAACGGTTCGGTTAAAATTAACCGATAAATATATTTTGTTAACGATTAGGTTATGGTTCGCATTTTCTAGAAAACCGGTTAACCGTAACCGAACCGATTAACCAATTTTGTAATTTTTAGTGGATTTCGCTGAAAAGCAAATCAACAAACGTTAAACACAAGTCCAAAATTCCTGAACATCCAGACTCTCTCTCTACTCTCAAACTCTCATATCTCATACTCTCAAGTCTGATCTAATCCCTCCCATCTTATCTCTAGAAGTTTGCTTAATACCTGGTCCTTTTAATAGCACCCTCAAATATGCACACTTGTTCTCACCTACCAGCTTCAACATTCATTTTTGAAACAAGTGCAAATTTCAGTAACTTTTGCTTATAAGACAAACTTCTTTTGTCGTTATTTTAACAATTTCCAAACTGCATCAGTTTCGAGCTACTACTGATTATGCACCCCATATAGGCATATGCTTGCTCTAAGTTTTACAGGCATATTAGCATATATTGAAATTGTAGTATAAATAATTTTGGAATTGAAATATAAAAAATATTAGAAAAATCATACATGGTTAACCGTTGAACGCTAAACCGACCCGTTAATTAGAACGGTTAACCGATTCTTAACGGTTCGGTTAAGGTTCAAGCAATGACCAAACCGTTTTTTCGGTCAACCGAACCGAAACTTACAAGCGATTCGGTTAACCGACAATGCACACCCCTAGTAAGGAGTGAACTTGTGCTGCATGCAGGAGATTAGAGGATCGCTCTTCCGTGATTCTCATGCAATGGTTTACTACATATAGTAGCAACTCAAACGGATCGATCTCAAACTCATATGGCTTGATCTAGTGCCTATTCCAACGGTCAAACCAATAGTTCCTCTTCCTCGTGCATGAAGTGGCTCCATTCATCGTAAACTGACAGGCAGCTTGTTATGCGGGGGGATCAAGTGGTCAATTTTCGGAATCCAGGGCACAATCTTCCCACACTGTACAGTGCTGTATTTCCTTGTCATGTTGTGAGTTGTAATAGTACCGAGTTACCGACTACCGAGCACTTGTGGGCTGTGGCCCAAAGACCACCTTAATTTATTTTTGTGTAATACATATCCAGTTAATTATTATTTCTAACCAAATGCTTTTATCTGAGTCGTCTGATGTTGAAGTCTAATTCCCATGTGTAACACAACGATTTCATCTAAAACTGATGGGACATGTAACACTACAATTATTAGTTTATAATAATCCACGGAATTGTTCCATTCATTGATCAAAGGCAAGCTAAAGCAACATGTGGAAAGTAAATACTAATAACCCCTTGAATTTGCTTAGCCCCACTTTTAATGGACAACTGATATTGCTTTACGAAAGTAAAGACTCATAAAGTAAAACCATATTGCAGTGCTTATAGACTAATCATATCCACATTTTACCGTTGGTGCATGCAATAATCCACCTTTGGAAGAGTTTGAGCGCTCTTTTCATAAGAGTGATTGGTTAGTACGAGTGATAAAAAAATGGCATTAAAAGACAAAATCAAATTTGTGTATACAATGAATGTTCTATATGACTTAAACTGAACTAAATAGAACTTAACTGACTTTGTTAGATCTGATTGATCTAAACTGAACTTATTAGACTTTAACTGAACTTTTTAGAACTGAACTAAACTAAATTGAACTTATTAGAAGGACTAACTAAATTGAGCTTACTGAAACCAAATTGAACTTATTACAGGTCTTCTAATATTTAATACTCCCTCCATTTCAGTATTTTGTTCCTATTTCATTATGCACAAATTTTAAGAAAAAAGCACAAAGTGCATGAGAGCCTTTGGATGTGCAAGTGGATGGGTAAAGTGAATAAGGACCATTAGATGTGCAAGTGGATGAGCCATAAAAGGAAATGAGAACAAAATATTAAATATGCTTAAAATGGAAATGGGAACAAAATACTGAAATGGAGGGAGTATGTTTTAAATAAAATAAAAATATTCGAGAAATAATTATATAAATAGATGGTCATAATAGGGTCTTGAACTAAACTAAACTAGTCAATCGAACTGAATTAACTACTAGAATAATTATATAAATATTTATCTATTATAATAGTATCAATGATAAATGATAACAACTAAAATAATAA
>CAAKMY010035361.1:2223-18646 GCA_901111285.1 Corrigiola litoralis | reverse complement strand
CCCCCGGGGGACGGGAAAACAGGAAGCGCAAACACAAATCAGGAGTGGATACAAATGTAAGGGGGCAATTGGCCACACTACAACCGTCCCTCATCTCGCTAAAATTCCTACCACAACAGCACCATAATAGCCATAGCCTTCAAAGAATTCAGGACCACTGAATTGTCAATTTGAGGAAAGCAATTAGGCAAAGATAGACAACTATCAAAAGAATGTCAAAAATGATTTCAATCAACCAACACAATACATAATCACAAACATCAGCAGCAAAACATGCCTTTAAAACACAACCACCACCCGACATGTATCAGACAGAATTTAACAGAATATTCTAGTGTCGACATAACTTCCAAATACACAGATTCTTAGACCCTCTATCTTGATGACAAGAAAAGAAGAGCTTACTTCAAGCTAAATCAACCCAAGCTTCCTATCAGCCCAACTAAAATTAGAGATTATATGCTTTCACGATAAAAAAGATGGTCTCTTCCAATACTTTCGGTTCCATATACATGGACATTTAAATATGAACCAGCATGACTCCGTCTACTTTTATGATAAAAAAAGACGGTATCTCCCCAGACTTTCGGTTCCAAATATATAAACATTCAAATATTAAGCAGCATGACTCTGTATACTTTTATGATAAAAAAGACGGCCTCTTCTAATACTTTCAGTTCCAAATACATAGACATTCAAATATGAACCAGCATGACTCCGTCTACTTTTATTATAAAAAAGACACCCTCTTTCAAGACTTTCAGTTCCAAATATATGGACATTCAAATATAAACTAGCATGACTCAGTCTACTTTTACGACAAAAAAGACGGTCTCTTCCAAGACTTTCGGTTCCAAATACATGGACATTCAAATATAAACCAGCATGACTTCGTCTACTTTTACGATAAAAACGACGGTCTCTTCCAAGACTTTCGGTTCCAAATATATAAACATTCAAATATAAACCGGCATGACTCCGTCTACTTTTACGATAAAAAAGACGGCCTCTTCCAAGACTTTCAGTTCCAAATACATGGACATTCAATATGAACCAGCATGACTCTGTCTACTTTACGACAAAAAAGACAGCCTCTTCCAAGACTTTCTATTCCGAATATATGAACATTCAAACATCAATATAACCAACATAACTACTATATAAACTACAACCTAAACATTAACAATCAACAAACCTTCATCAGGAAGCGTGGACCGCACATTATCAGGAGGTGTATTAAGATCAGTCTCAGTGGGCAGCATCCTATACCTGGGCCCACTCACCCTGCACCCAAAAAAACACCAACCAACATGAAAAAAACAAATATTACCCAACAAAATTATACTCAAAAGAACACTAATTCTTGTCTGTAATCATACGTTTGCGAAGAAGTAACAAGGGCAGAGCTTGGAGAAGCAAAGGGCTTGTCATGATGAGGGAGAGTTACAGGTATTGAACCACACAGAAATCCTGCTGCTTTTGGTCTCACTATTTCCAGCTTTCCTACACATTGTAGCTCTTTTGAGTTGCTTGATGATTTCTCCATTGTTGATAGCAGAAATTTCTCTGCTCAGTAGCAGTGTTTTTAATGGAAATGTAATTTGATCACCATTTTAGAATGGTGGGTTTTTGTTCTGGATTTTTCTGGAACTGTTCAGAAGAAATTGTCAGATGATGAGAGTTGGCAATCGGGCGGGTTGGATTGGTTTTGGATCGGGTCAGCTTGATCGATTTAAAATCAGTTCGAACAATTTTGTGTCCAATGAAAATCAGTTGGAGTCATCTGAATTGAATTGGGTTGGCCGAGTCATGTTTCGGGTGGATCGGTTTCGGGTTACAACTTTTCAGATTATATCGGATTTCGATTAAGCGTGAGGTTGGCTCGGATCGGACCGATTTCGGGCGGTGTTTTTCTCGAGTTTTATCATTAGTATACAAATACAACAATGGAAAGGTTTTTCTCATGGGGTTTGTAATTTGTATGACATATGTTCGCCCAACATAGTGTCCTATAACTATGGTTCAACCCAACCCAAATGCTCAACTATGTCCACAACTTAAGTGAAAATTTATGGTTGGCTTGAGTAACATTTTCGCTTTTACAAATGTCACACGTTCTTCGAAATGACCTTCCTCACACCTTTATTCTATAGTGAAGTAAATGAGCTCTCTCTCTCTCTTTGTCGGAAATGTGTGTTCAAAGTTGCTGATAATAATTGAACCTCCAATCATAAGATTGGGGCAAGAAAGCTCTAACCACTTGAACTAATTCTTTAGTAGATGATCATTATGTTCCAGACTATTAAAAAGTAAAAACTTGGTACTACAAGTTGTTAATGTGGAATATCGGGCATGAATACTCCCTAGGGACTAGGGCGTGCATGGAATAATATCAACTTAGGAAGTTTTGTAAGATATTTTGAAAAACCGTGTTTCTACACACAAAAGACAACTTAGTTTCCCTTTGATTTGATTGAAAAATTCAATTTTCAACTTATTATAGATAATAATATAATGAAGATAAAATTATGTCTTAATTATTGTGGAGTTTTAAGTCATAAAATCTTGTTTTGGGAAAGATCGAGTGACACACTCGTGAAGAGCATTAGGATGAAGAAATAACGATACGCATCGTGAGGTGTAGGAAAACATACAAAAGATATCTAAGATTTATTGTATACACCTGACAGTATAAACTATCAAGTATATTTGCATGTGTATTTTTTGACAAAAAAAAAATCAAAACTAAATAAAAAAATACCTTAAGTTAGGGCAAATTATTAGGTGCTTCCGGGAGCATGTGCTCCCACCTCAAAAAATACCTTTTAGTGTTTTTCTTGTACCTAATCTGAAAAGGTACAAGAAAAATGACAAAAGGTACAAGAATTTTTTTTTTTTGAAAATAAAAAGATCTTATTCAATCATCTCACGAATAACGTCCTCATGAATACAAGGGGGATACTCCCAAAGGTACAAGAAATTTGGGTGGGAGAACATGCTCCTGCAAGCAACATGGTATGATTTCTGAGTTAGACATGAGAGTAGGTACTCTCATATGTACATAATAATTTGCCTAAGATATGTGGCCATGTGGGTGGAGAAAATTAGAGTGGAGAGTGATTACAGCAAATTGTCCATAATGTTTAGCTTTTCATATGGACCAATAATGATGGGTAACGAAATTAATGTATAGGGCTTTGAGCTAGTCTTATTGAGCACAAATCAATAATCTGTCATATTTTAGTGTCTAGCTTAATGTTTTGATCTTGTTGACATAATATCAAAAATGAAAAGGCTTTACAACACGTTACAAAGACGAACAAGTATTTGACCCGTACGATGTACAAATATGTTTTTTTGTAATTTTATAAACATTGATAATTGTTAGTTAATCTTATATTGCCTGTTGTTTGTTGGCTTTATTCTCATATATGGCCAATGTTTTCCGTTTTTCATTTTTGTATTTATCCATGTTCAAAAAGGGTATACAAAATTTTACATGTCAATATACAATGGTTTATAACTGACTTAAACCAACACGACCACATTTTTTTTGGTCTGAAAGTAGCTCACTAAGTCACAGGTAAGAATCGAACCCCCAACCTCATGATTGGGGTAAGATAGCTCCAACCACTTGAGCTAATTCTCTTCTTAGTATGTGTTTTTTTTGCATTAACCCAAATTTAAGACATGTGATATTAAGTCACTTTGCACTTAAAACCTTTTTTCTCCATTACATAATCATAAATATGCAATACTTACAAGTTGCATTATCAAAAAAGAGTAAATATGATATTTGACTTCAACTGATGAGATTCAACAATTCCGTAATCATAGAAATAAAAGCTTTCGGCCTTTGACAATTTCTCTTCTATTCTGAAGAATTTATTCCTCTACACTAGTTCTTTACAAATTGCATTCAGGGGAAAAAAAAAAGGTTAGGATCTCAGTATCATGCCTCCACAGACCACATGGCATGCAATGCCACACCGTGAATTAACCTAAACAATATTAATTAACAAAAATAGAACCATAATTTCCTATATGCCTTCGACAAACTTAATTGAGATCCGATGTGACTAGTGTATGTCGAAATTAATGAACGCAAGAGGTACCAAATTTAGAACTTCATACGCCTCAATGCAAGGTAAGCAAGTAACCTGAACCCGATGAACATTAGCATCAAGATCCCTATGCTTGCATACGGAGCAATTTGAGCATCAATGTCTTCTTCGATGAACTTGCAACTAGCAACAGTATTCCTTTTGTGGTTTGAACAACCAAGCAACGATGAAATCCCTTCTCCTCCACCATATTGCACATCTATCAGAAGCCTATAGCTATAAAATGTGATTGAAACATACTTGATCCATTCCAAGCACCCAGGCAACTTGTGCACATAAAAACCACCTGTCAAAACGCAGCCCAACATTATTATTGTAACAACCGTGGAAGCTCGTTTGGCGTCCATTATGATTGCGCCTAAGGCTAGCCCAAGCCCTTGGGCTACAAGTACGTAACCTATTATCACTGCCAAAGTTCGTAGAAATGTCCAAAGTTCAGGCCTCAACCCCGTCATCCAGTAGACTAAGGTGACGAAAGCCGTTGGGAGAATTAGTTCCATGGGTAGATCACCTGTGATTCTAGCCATAAAATAAGAGGATAATGAGTACATCCCAGAAGCTCGTTCCTTTGTGAAGATTGATCGGTCTTGTGGGAAGGCGAAGACTGCATTGAATGATGGAAATACGCCCCAGAAGATGGAAATGAAGTAGAGGAGGCCCAACCTATCTTGAATATCCCGGTAATCAGAGTGCCACCACATTATCCCAGCTAGAAGTGCCGCGGCTATTACTTGTGAGATGCGGAGAGAATTAAAAGACTCATGTCTTCGCTCTTTCAAACTCCTTTGGAGAAGGATAGTATATTGGTTGAACCAAGAGAAAACGCTGCTTTTGATAGACTGCCTAGGCCGACTTCTGATGGGACTTGCCGCAACTGATGTGTCTTTTGATGCAACATTATTCTTGGTGGTGTTGTCTAAGCAGAGAGCTTTGACCGCTGGAGCTAAGACATTGTTGTACGATGAAACAAGTGTTTGTCTAACATTCGGTTTCTCTCTCTCGCTTACCCCGTCTGGTTGGTGACAAACGCCTGCACAATTGCAGAAACTAGTCAGAAATATATCAATTTAGTGCTTAAAATTGTGCTACATACTCATCACCATGAAAAAAAATCAAGTGCACAAGGTTAAGCATACAAATGTGCCAGCCGTACTATAGGCATAATCAGTTCAGAGGTATGTAAAAGCAGAAAACAGGTATATATTCAGGATTATAGAGAAGCAAGGTGAGGTTAAGAAATAAGGATAAGACACTTGACATCACTGCTCTTAAGCACCATGATACAAGGATATAGAGGCATCTCAAACACAGTGATCAATGATATGACTAGTACAGATTAGTTTTGAGGATTAATGCACAGCAACAAAGCCAAATCCAATTAAATCTTGAAAAAAATCAGTAGTTCATGTGTTCAGCAAAGCCGGTTGAAAGAGATTTGCACTCATCGATCAATTGGTTAAATTTGTATCCCTAAATAAAACTATTACCGACTTTATGGCAAAGAATACAGTATAGGTTCACGTGTTCCTCTTTTCTTCTTTGCTTTTCTCGTTGCAAGGTCATGTACTCATGTTCTCATATTGAGCAATAGGATTCTGACTAAAAACACCAGCGAGGAAACAGCCTAGTAAACAGGCAGTTTGCCAACTTTGAAGGACAGAAGAAACTAATGAATAACGGAGGGCAGTAAGGAACTAAAAAGTTCCTGTACATTAGTTTAAGTAGATTATAGTAATTTAAATACTGCCTACTATTAGCATACATAACGTTAGTGAGGGTCACTAGCAGAAGAAAACGTTTCTAAGGACAGCAGTTGGAAGCTTAGAATAAAAGTAGACCAATGTTGGTGGATTGGTGGGACTCCAATTAACTTGGTGCCTCAAAGAAAAAGCTCTGGCTTTTGTCACTGGATGCGTAAGAAGCAGCAAAGTAGCTCACACTTGGTGCAATCAAATGCATCCTCCATGTTATAGAACTTTGGTAGACATAAGCAACATTAATAAAAGACTAAAGAAGAGAAAGATTGGAAAGGAACATGGGAAGCTAAGAAACACCAACAAAAAGTGCTTGTAGCTTTTGTTCTGAAGATAAAATGCCTTTCATGTCCCAAAGATGAGAGATGTGGCAAAATTTTACATGCATATAATCATATATGTTGCTTCTGTAAAGTTTTTGTCAGTTTTCGAAATTTCTTTTTGCAATGTCTTTGTCAGTTACGCTCTTTATATGTGCAATGTGGCAAATGGCAGTCGGTGCAAGATCAAGCTTAGGTAGAAAACTAACTATATTACCTATAAACAAGATGTCAAGATTCATCGATTATTGTTTATGATAAACATGTTCGCAAACGACGTGGACATGCTCAAAGGAAAAGTGGAAAGTGGCAAAATTTTATAAACTCAAACCTTCCAGTCCGTACACCCCATACGAGGAGTATAAATCATCAGCGTTTTGGTTAACAGAGAGCAACTATTGCGGAAAAAGAAAGGTTGCCACTTAAATATTTTGTATGGTCAAATATGGCGGAAATTATGCTATCAAATTGTGAAATGATTGATGATAATGGACGCAACTCAATCAAAAAGAACTTTGTGTGTACATTGAAAAAGTAGCAATGCACATATTGAATGACATGACTGGAAATTGTTTTCAACTTTTAGCGATTAAATCTGAACCTCACAGTACGGTTTGGGATAAAATCAGCCAAAAATTGGCAAATTAAATTTCAGAGAGTATGAACCGAGAGTTCGAGAATGTTAGGACAATAAGACGAACAAAATCTAGCATGATTGAAAAACAGAATCCAGCAATTAAGTTCCTTTCCAGCTAAACTAAATGTCGCCCTACGAATCAATGTAAGGGGAATGGGTTCCTGAAAAGGGAGGGCGATTAGCAACCATGGTGCTCGCTAGATTCGCACCTTTAGTGGAGACAGTAGTCACTGCACCTTAAATTCCCCTATTTTTGGAGTTTTTTGTCATTGTTAGATGCTATCTTACGACTTACGCACAAGATGCCGTCACAATTCATCTCTTTCTTACTTAAAAATCCATGTCTTCATCATGCTGTCTAGCTATGAGGGTATATACAGTACTCAAAAGGCGTCACTGCATCATGGCTAATTTCTGATATGACCCCAATCATCCATTAAACATGTCTCTCAAAGGCATAATGCCGAGTCAAAAGCGCATTATGATTAAAGCACTGCATGTATATTTTGTATTACCACTAAGAATTTAGACTTTAAAGATCAGATTTGAATCGTATGTTTGACTTTATTTTATATTTAACATCATAGTACAAAGGCTTTAATTTATAGACTTGTTAACTCAATTTTATGATTACCTCCATAGCATCATAGCGTTTTATTAAGCATAGTTTTGTGCTTTGCTTCGAGAAAAGGCCAATGGACGCCGCTCAACTTGCGTTACTATCTGATATTCAATGCATATGCATGCAACATTTTTGGGACAGAAAATTATATATTCTTCTATACACTAAGCCGACGCAACTTTATTCTATCTCGTCTACTAAATGGCTGACTTACTGACTTGCATATTACGGAGTATAAACAAAACCCAATATGTAGAGAATTAAAACATCTGCAACGATGTGTTCCTAGACAATCATTTGATAACAATTAGGCTAACGAGATCGAAGATCGTCACAAACTTACTCTAAATTTTAGAAGCTGCTAAGCACTATCTTTAATTAATATCACATCATCTTACATTCTTACTGTATAAGTAATACAACAGCAACTAGTTATTAACATACGGAACTTGCATGCACATAGAATTTTTGGGTGTTCGCTTTTATAAAGCAGCCTTGGGTCGTAGCTCTGATCTCGTAAGAACATATCTATAAAGGAAGATAATGGGATATCTCACGGAAACTTTCAAAGACACGAATACTATTGACAGATGGCAATGACTTATTTACCCATGAAACATTATTAAAAAGAAACAGGAAAGCTGTGGAGAGAAGGAAACCCTGAGAAAAAAATTAAACTAGTGATGATCAAGGATTGCTAAGCCGTATGCACTATGCAGGGATCAACCATAATGCGTCAGTGTCAGGATATAGTATGGGGCTTAATCTTTCTCTGCATAATCGTGTACTCATATGACATGATTATATATCCACAATGGACCATATGATCTGATCCCATAATATGATTAATAGGAGTATTAACTGAAAACATATGTGAAATTACTATATAAGGGGGCCATTTCCTCAAAAAAACAATAGTGTATAGGATATGGGAAAGCATAAAAGCGAGGCTAATAGATGATTCTTCAGGCTAAGGTGGCTCAATTGCTGGACAAGACAAGTCAAGGCTAATAGATGATTAATGATCATTCTATATTCGATTACAAAGATAAAAGATGTTTGTTAAGCATTTTTCTACTAAGCTATAAATATTTGTTCAATTCTTGTCAATAATGTGCTATTTACTGATCAAAGTTATACCCGTTTCACAAATAGCATAAGTACATGATATACTAATGTATGCATATTCCTTTCGTAGGACATTCACAAATGAATCTTCAAAGTTATGCAGATTTCTTAGTCTTCCTCCCTATAAACAACAATGATTTTTGTCATTCGTTATGTGTTTTTTACATTTCTCTTTTAAAGTCACACTTTTCAATACTACTCTCACAAATAAGACATGTAAAAAATCAACCAAAAGAGTATACAAATAACTTTGGCAATAAGAGTAAGACATCTAATAAGCATATACTTCACCACCCAAGACAAAGAGAGATGAGGATAAAGCTACCTAGCATTTGCCCCTTTGGGCAATCAATTTTGTCAAAATTATGTTGTCGATTATCAAAAATAAAAGAAAACGCTATAATAATTCATCGAATAATTGGGGTTCACTCTTTCACAAAAGGTAGTGAGTGGGTGATTAAAGTTGAAGCAGAAGGATAGCAAAGAAAGAAATAGAGGAGAAAAAAGAACAAGAGAAAGGAGAAAAGGAGTCAAAAAATGAGTGGGCTGGGCAAAAAAATAGAAGCGAAAAAGAAAGGCAATGTGATATAAAAGCAACACGTGTCAAGAATATACATATTTCTATTTTATTCTATCCATTATATAAAAGGAAAAGGAAAGAGAGCCCACGACTTTTCCTCATGTTCTTATAACACTACTTGTTTCTTGGAAAATAATTGCATCCCGGAAAGAAACTATCCCAACCAAAGGCACTGCCTGCCCCACACCATACCACCTTCAACAAGTCTAGCACGGTCTCTGTCGTGCATTTGGATAAACTAAGTCATCAAAGTGGTGCCACCACTCTCGCTAATATTTTTGTTGAATTATCTTTAGTAAATTAAATTATGTAGTGAAGTATCCTTACGCTAGCTCTCCAAGTGACATATAGCTTTTTCCCCTTCGAGCATGTCATGGATTTTAGTGTATACCTCCAAAGAAGATCACTTAAAGTTTATAAGCCATGTAACGACCACTTGATAGGTACATAGCGTTTTACAAAACTCAAAAAGCTCTTAAAATTAGTTAAATATGGTTCCAATAACAAAAGCCTTAGTAGAAAAATAACATGAGAAAAGCATTTGAAGAAAAAGATTAAAGTTTATGAAGGATTTAGGATAATGGATAGGACTATAGGAGCAAAAAGAAATGTAACGCCCAGTAGTGAAACACTGACCAGATTTTTTCAGAAAGATCTGGATAATGGATAGAAGTAAAAATCTTACTGTGGCATATTAAATGAAAGGATAACGTACTAATATTGTGGAAGTAAAAAGAAGAACCAGGCCGAATCATTTATGAAGAAATGCATGAATCAAGTCTTGATAAATTTTGTGCAACAGGGCTTATTCCCAATACAAAACCCAGCTGTGTTAGCCTCAGCAAACTGAATTTATTGCTTATGGTCAAGAATTGGTATTTTTTTGCGTAATCTCGTTGTAGTCACGCTTCTATACCAAGTGCATGTAGCTAGGTGGTGTACTACGGTAAGACCGTAAGGGATCGGATAACAAAACCTGGACAAGCCAGGAAAGACTATATAGAAGGTACGTACATCAAGGCGGTTCAGGCGACTTTAGGCCTACAAAATCCACTTTAAAGTGTGTAATGTATTCATCAAAAAAGCTAGCAGTTACACAAGTTTAATGCTACATCTACAGACTCCACGGACCACAAAACGACTTACCACTAATGTACCAGGATCGGATTGTGACCTACCCTAGGCCACTTGCCATGTTATATAAGGTTAGCTGGTCACCTAATCAGGGGTTGGACTGTTGGAGGGCCGAAATGGGGGTGAGAACTAAGTTTTTTATAGTGAAAGTATGACCTCGCCAATTGTGAAATAATATGTGAGGAGATGAACTCATCTCGCACGCTCAGAAATATTCTTTCCAAGTGGTAAACCCATAATATTGACTGTTGAAATCAAGAAGAAGAAAATACATGAACCAGCTATATCAAAAATCATATGACCAAATGGAGATGCTTTGACTATATTCATGACATTCTTGCAAGTTTCAACTAAGCATACCTATAAGGGCAAATTTATTTGGTTGTAGACTCACGGTATTATCGTAACTCTAATTCTATGATGAAATTACTAGCTAGGTGCCTAGGTGCTAGGATTGACAAACTATTCAAAGTTGAAATGCAATTGTACAATTACATAAGATTCTTACACATTAACTAGTTGTACATGTTAGGCGAAAATGATGGAACATAACTAACCATCATCGTTCGAGTTATATTTCTAGTTTGAAATTTCTTCGCTCTTATGTATGTATTGGCAACATCACCTCTAAAAACGTCTTAAGTTTCCACTTGCTCTTCCGAAATGATGGCCCTATATTGCCTCTGTTATTCGACAGTTCAACCTCACAGCCAACGTACCGATTACAAAGGTACCCTAAAAGTGAAATCTGTAAGAAAATTCTACATAACTAATGCACTCTATTTATACCATCATCATATGAAGTCTATATTTTGTCGTACATTTTACTTTACACCTGTATAACTCATGTAATTTACGTTCATAAATTTTCAACGGATAAGCTATCATTCTATCAACCTTAATTTGAACAAGCTTACGCTTATCAATTGCGGTTAATTAGTTTCAACTCGTAGACATGTTGAGAAGAAGAGAACTCATATAATTAAAGCTTATTTACCATAATCAGAGATTAATGATACCATTCATGCACCAAAGTGTATCGAATCGACTAGTTCCAATTTTACACTACACATTAATACGATACTCTCTACTACTCTCTCCGTCACTATATATTGTTAATGATTTTTACATATGATAACAATCTACTAAAGTCGATTAGAGTCATCGAAAAATAGAAGCAATTTATGTAGGAGAAAAAAATGCCAGAATATGGAATAAAAGAATGAAAAATGTGAGAAAAATGACGCACCATTAGCGAGATCAAGGAGAAAATCGGCAGGGTTCGCAGGAAAAGACGGCGAGAAACCAACCGACTGAAAATAGGACATTGCATCACTTCCTTTCCCAAAATAAACAGCTCTTCCATCACACAACACTAAAACCGAGTCAAACATTTGGTAAACACGGCTCGACGGCTGGTGAACCGAAGTAACAACCGTCTTCCCTCCTTTTCGAGCCAACCCTTCCAACGTTGAAACCAGCCTATGAGCCGCGGTCGAGTCTAGACCGGACGTGGGTTCATCCAATATTAGCAAACTCGGGTTTACCAACATTTCATGCGCTATACTAACCCTCTTTCTTTCACCCCCAGACACTCCTCTTATGAAGCTGTTCCCTATTATTGTGTCCTCGCACTTACACAATCCTAGCTCGGTGATCACAGAATCAACGACGCTCATCTTGTCTGATCTTGTGAGGGTGTTGGGGAGCCGCAGGAGTGCGCAGTAGAGGAGTGTTTCTCGTACAGTTAAGTGAGGGTAGAGTACGTCATCCTGTGTGACGAATCCAGTGCGTTTTAGGATGTTTTTTGTGAGCTTTTTGTCGTTTGCTAGGATTGTTCCACTGAGGGTAGGTCCATGGAGTCTTCCTGCTAGTGCGTTTAGGAGCGTTGATTTCCCGCTCCCTGATGGTCCTAGGACGGCTAGGATCTCTCCTGGCCTAGCTATTCCTGTTATTCCGTTTAAGATTGTTCTTTCTTCAACCGTTGGAATGTTGCTTGTTGATTTGCACCCTCCGCATATCATGCGCGCCATGGTTTGGCCACCACCATTTGGTTCCACTTTCGCTTTATAGCATATGTCCATAAACTGCATGCATAACATGATTTGAGCACCCCAAAATTAATGTTGACACTAATAAAATAAGTTTGGTAATACGCTAAATTTAACATCTCGATTTGCATTGGTGCAGGTAATATTGCTCTGTGTGCAAATGATGTATGAGTATTCAGTTTTATCTAACTTGTAGAGTTGTAGATAGACTGAACTCTCAACTATTAGGTCAATCTTGTTCGTCTAAGTTTGCCATAATTGCCAGCAGACTTGAAGCTGGTTAGTTTACAATATGAAAGTGAGAACTTAGGTAACGTTAGAAGCCAACCATGGGTCTATGTACGAGTCAATATGAAGTTGACAAGGTAAGGCGTATGATTAGGATAGTACGTTAGTAACGTTACCTTAAGAGTGATAGCATAAGAGGAGGACAACAAAGATGGTGACTGATCATGAGGAGAATTCCGACATTGCATGGCATGGTGGTTGTTTGGAGGCTTGCCATTATTATCATGGAATACAGACATTATGTTTGGTACTAGTGTTTGCTAACAAAGATAAATTTTTGTAGAGAGAGGAGAGGATATTGAAGAGAGTGTAAGTAAAATGGAATGATAGTATATAGTGTGGGAGGAGAAATTATAGTGTAGAGAAGTGAGGGTGTCACAAGGGGTGTCTATTTATTAAGGAACTTTAGGATGGGGGGTGGGAAATACTGTTTGTAGGGGTGCTAATTAAATAAAGTTGTGACAGAGGAGTATATAATCTGATGAGGAGAAAAAAGGTAAGATGATGGCTGCCACGTCATGAGAAGCAAAACCCCACCGCTGGGAACTGCAACGTGGCCTGTCCACGTGCCACCTGGCTATTTATAAAGTATTGTGGGACCCCTTTACTTTTCTTCTGAGGCAACTGCCCAATTGAGCGCCGTTCATGGGTAAATATCTCTTTTTGAACTTCTGCTAGCTAGAGTATAGTAGTTTCTGATGTGTTAATACTTGAATGTAAGAGCATCTCCAGTGCATCTGATAGTGTCTTACTTAATACAGTGGATATCTTCTTCATCAATGACGATGTTGTACTTTTTTTTTTCCAGGGACGAGATAGTAGTTTGATGGCTTAGGTTGAAGGTTCTCTTATACGAATTGAATTGTATTCCCTTGTTAGAACATCATTGGAGAAAGTTATACTCTCACGCGCAAATGCTAAAACATCATTATGCTCGTAAATGCTAAAATGTACACCTCTAAGCTCGCCACAATATATAAAGTTAGTCTCATTCTAATTTAGAAATGATCATCATTGTTTAGTTTTTTTTTTTAAATTTGATATAGATAATTGATTAAAAAATGACTAATTGTGTATTTGTCTAACTTTAAACTTAAAAATACATATTTTTTTTGTAGTTAATTAAGTTGCTATATCCTTCCAAGTTTCAAACATTATGTGTAGATTCATTATTGTCATTTGGGACTCATATGACAGTTGATAATTAAGCTAATCAAGGTACTAATACTTGAACTAAGTCTAGAACTTTAACATACATCAATGAATTAAAGCTTGACCATGTTCTAATTCTTCGAACTGCAACAATGATAAGTTGAGTTAAGTTTAACGCAGGAGTTGATCACCATCGGGTGATCATGTGTCTGTCATTCATTGTCTCAATTTTCAGAAGAATCTAGGTAGTAGAAAACAAATCAGATTACTGTTTGACCTTTAATTAAAAATTTTGTTATAATTCTTCCGAAATAGTGGTAAGCTAAAAAAATTTGATTGTCATTCCCTTAATACGTTTGTCACTCGATGATGCAGAGTTGTGGCATCACATATTTCCCATTGTCCTGATTATCTTCGATTTCTGTTACATGAAAGAGTGGAGTAACAAACAAGCAAAAGGCCGCAAATCTAAGGAGGAAAAAAAGAGCATATCTCGTTACCAGCCACCGGGAAACAGGGGCTTTCATGCAGTTTCTGGACTGCGTAACACGACTTAGAAATCTACTTCGATTTCATAAACTAAACAGCAAGTACTAGTTCAAAGCGGACTACTGTCTACTCAATACGTGATGAACTTGGTAGTAAGAGCATTGCTACTTCAGCACGTATTGTCATTCTAATGTTAATTGTGAGAAAGAAGAAAGGCTGGACGTGATTGTTGACGCTTGACGAAAGCGAAGACTTAATCAAAGTTTTAGTATATTGATGTATGATTACGAGGAGCATGTGGTCAACTAATATTAATGAGTGCATTTCCATCATTCCGATCGAGGGACATTATTTTAATATCGCAAGGGACAACGTTTAAAACTCATGATGATCTTATGTCACGAGCCGCTTAATTTTACTTTCAACCCAATTACTGGATTTTATAATATGAAATTTGAAAGTGGAAAAAAACTAAGATTGGGTATTTGGGCCCTGCACTTGTGTTGGTAACTTGGTGTCCTACAATCTGCACTTGTTGGAAGAGTAGTGTAGTAGACAAAACAGTGAAAAACTGCAATTCACATATTAGGTATTTTCATAAGCTTTGATGATATGTTAATTTAATCTTTTATTTTATAAATTTTTCTTAGGTATATCGATAAAGACCTGGTAAAGATTGAGTTGTTAAGCACATGTAGTCGAATCCATCCTGATCATTGTATTGTTGCTTGTGATTTATACTACATATAAAGCTTAATTTATCTAAAAACTTGATGTAAAAACGATTTTTAAGTAATTTGATCAACAAGCCCGCATCTTCAACGACTTAACTAGTCATAGAACTTAACATCTTAACAACTTGGATACGGATCGAGTACTTTGTATGATAATAATTAACAACTTGAATGGTCGATAAGACAACAAAAGAAGATATTTCCCATGAATAATGACCATGCCACTAACACGGGCTAATGTCCATTGAATGACAAGGTCAAACAAAAAACGAATTATAATGTGAAGCTAGATCACCAATGATGGTAGTAAGTTACTATATTCAGTCAATAACCACTAGTGGGTTATTCATACTCCAATTGAAGAAATGAATTCATAATAAACGAATCCGTCCAATTACAACTATGTAGCGTCGTTTAGCTAAACCAGGCCATCTCACTTTTGTCCTCACCTTAAAATCTCAAATCAAGGTAACAATGTCATCAGTGGGTAGCTACTGGCATACAGTAGTAGATCACAATCACATAATGGGCTGGGAGATTGACGAAAACGGCGAACGACGCGTGGCTAATGAGGCCTGGGTACTGTCGTGTGCATGTCAAAGTGGGTGCCCACAAGATATCCACATTTTTAGACTCTCCACTTTGCTTGGTTTGCTTTAGTACCTGCAGCTTGTGTGTGCATTGTGTTACATATTTCTACAATTCTACTCTCACCTTCATGGTGTATTGGTGTGTGCCAGTGAATAATTTTATGGTCCTTACTCCTTAAATTAAGTTGAGAAGGCCATGAAGTTGTTTTCCCTTCAGCTGTCAGATATCCATTCGACCGCTGTCTCCACTCCTGCCCATTTGTGATGCTAAATTACACATGCGATCATGCACCCTCCCCACTCCCTTTTCTTGTAAGGTATGGTGACTGTTTTTGTGAAAGTGAATGGCTATGGAACTACTAGTTCCACGAAAGAAAAATGAGTGGATTACTTAATTTGAAACTTGCTTGTATAAGATGATGGACAATTAGAGGACGTTATCAGTAAGTTCGAATGTCATTCTCTCATATTAGACTTGATTATATTAAAGTTGGTTGATGTGAGTGGTAAGGACTCTCATCTTAAATAAGTGGATAAGGGTTCGAATCTTTACTCTTGTAAATGGAGAAACCGAATTTGGAAGGGGCTATCCAATTATCCATTACCTTCAGTTCCCAAAGGATAACATCCCTACAGTCGGTAGGGATACTCCTAAGACGTACACAAAAAAAAAAGGACTTAATCTACTAGTAGAAGGAAACGAAATGAGTATGACATATATGATTCGGGAGTGTAACGATGATCAATAGCGTGTGTACTAACATACACATGTCATGCGGATTGCCACGAAAGAACCAAAAACAAGGACACGGCGGAATCA
>CAAKMY010035357.1:6637-23976 GCA_901111285.1 Corrigiola litoralis | reverse complement strand
TTGGGGCTTACCATCAACAAAATAGTTGAGGGTAGCCCCTAGATCTGAAAAATAAGACTTAGAGAAGAAGAGAGGTTATTTTAGAGATGTTTTCTTTGCTGTAGGGAGGTTTTTTTTAGGTAAAAAAATATTCAATGCTTGAGATTATTAGTGTGGACTCTTATTTTTATATGTTCAACCATAATCTAGAGTATTTCTCAATTTTTCCAAAAAACTAAAATTTAGAAGAAGAATGATGATCGAAATGTAAAAATTGTGAATTACTACTTTTTAAAGTAGCAGTCTAGGAGCCAAATGACGGAGCTCCCAAAGCTTGTGTAGGCACACAGCAAACACCAAAAAACATTTTAACTCACCAAACACCAGATCACACCAACATCTCACTCTCACCCTCACCCCTCACCCCTCACACTCCTTGTCTCTGTTCTGGCGACTCTTACTCGTTACTCAACCATCCTCTCCCGCAAAATGGCCGCCACCGCAGCAGCGTCAGCCGCATCCGTGTCCGCTAAACTGGACACGTCCGCCTTGGCGCTGCCACTACGCCGCCGTGCCTCCCTTCTCCGCCTCTCCTCTCCCCTTCAGTTTCGTCCCTTGACCACCACTTCCGCCCGCTCTCCCGGTAACCCACCTCTTCTTTTTACTTGTATGTTTATTCTTACGTTGTTTATTTTGAGGAGCATTTGTTTGATAGAGTTTGGAAGATGATTTTTGATAGAGTTTGGAAGATTGAAGGCCGGGAAATACGAAAAGTGTTATGACTACAAACTGATAGTCGAAATATTCTTAGTATTTTAATCTTATATGTGTTATACAGTAGGAATTCGGCTTATTGGGAGAATTTATCTATATCATATTAGATCATTCATAATAGACTAGATTATTGGATGATCTTTAACAGATAGAAGTGTGGGTAAGCCGATTCTTTTGCATAACAGCGTCCCGCAGTAATGATAACAAAATTTACAAAGATTCTGTTAGCTATACCAAATATCACATTCACCTTTTTTTTTTTTCTAATTTGTATTATCAAATCACACATTTAAAAGGAGCAGACATAAATAAGTATCTTTCACTATAAAATTTGGTGCTACCGGTATGTAGTGGCTTCTGTTTTAGTATAGATATATAAATGGTTTACCATTGTGTAATTCCTTCCACTATATCGTGAGATAAGTGGCAGAATACTTGAGCAACTTAGTTAGTGCTGGTATACTATGTTTTTGAAGTTGTAATTGAGTTTTTTTTATAGCACATGCCATGTTGCTGTTCAATCATTATGTTAGTCTTGGTGATGTAAGTAGTCTGGGTCTGATTCAGGATCAAGAAATGTTTATTGGCTGGTTGTTTTTATACTTCTCGGTTGAGAAAATTAGCATTCTAACATTATAATCAGAACCCCAACTCCCACTTCCAGTTTCCAACAATAGGGGTCTTAAGTTGTTTCCTCTTTGGTCGGGCCTTCTTCTATAATTTTCTTCTAGTGTTAGAAAATTTCAAAATTTGTTGAATTTTGAATGTATAAGTACTTAGTTGAAGCACTTCCATGCTAATGTCTCTCAGCGTGAACATTTACAGGTATTAGAGCCCAGGTCGCAACAATTGAACACGCTGTTATTGGTGCATCACAAAATGTTGAATCTCCCGTTGTTATTGTGACTGGAGCCTCTAGAGGTATTGGGAGAGCAGTTGCTTTAACTCTTGGGAAGGCTGGTTGTAAGGTTTGTGGCTGATGTTGAAGTATCTGCTTTTTTTTTTTTTTTTTTTTGTTGGCTGAGCTTAGGGAGCAGCTTAGTTGTATGCTGATCCTTTATTTACTTCATGAGGTGGCATTGTTAATGTTGTGCCCACTTGTCTGACTAGTTGGTCCTTATCATATCTGGATAAACTGGTTTGTGGTAGCGAAAGAAAGACAATGGAAACTTGAATATGATTCCATAAAAACATACTGCCTCACAACCATTTATATTGGTGGATATTTGGGTCTTTCGAGATTGTGCATTTGGGCTTAATGAAGTCTATTTTGTCTGAAAATGATTATAAGTAGAAATTTAGTATTTGACGATTTCCTGTATTTTAACTGGACCTGTAGTCTTACAAATTTATAATGAATTATACTTCAACTACTTTTGACATTTGATTTGCAACAAACCTTGACTCAGCTGTGTGGGTGCAGGTCTTGGTAAACTATGCAAGGTCGTCGAAGGAGGCTGAAGAAGTATCTAAAGAGGTTCACTTTCTCATCTTTTTAGTTTTAGTGAAGATAAGAAGTCAAAGATTTGATATAACATGCAGAATGACTTATAGCTTTCAGCACTAAAACATCTGACGCTAAAGTTTTGTGCTATGATGCTCACTTGGGTACGTGTATCTGACACAAATACAGATCCGTGTGTATGACACTTCAGAATCTAAAATCAAGGATTAGAGAAATGTGTATACTTGCCATTTTGGACAAGGTCAACATATCCGATTTCAAATTTCCGGACACTGTCAACATGCGGAGTTTTTTTCTTGAGCCTTGACTCTTGCCCACGGATTTTATCTGAAAGCTTGTCATCTCCCGCTTAGTCTTTTTCATATTACTAACAAAGCTACTCCCTGATTAATTATTTTTTCTTTCTCATATGACCTTACCAATACTATCTTTTTTTCTCCACCAACTAGACAGTCTTCCTCAACGGCTTCCATCTTTTCCACCAAGACTTCTCCCATGAATTTCCACTTTTTTTTTTCCTACAAGACCATAAATTCTATGCAGATGAAAAGATTAGTCTGTTTCAATTATAGACAAACATCGATACCTTTCTTTTTTTATTGGTAGTCGGATCCGATCCGTCACAAGTTTGAGTAGTTGCAAGCAGTAGTGTCCGTTCACTTCTCGGCCGTCCGGCAACTAGACAGTCTTCCTCAACGGCTTCCATCTTCTCCACCAAGCCTTCTCCCATGAATTCCCACTTTTTTTTTTTTTTTTTTTACCTACAAGACCATAAATTCTATGCAGATGAAAAGATTAGTCTATTTCAATTAAAAACAAACATCGATACTTTTCTTTTTTATTGGTAGTTGGATCCGATCCGTCACAAGTTTGAGTAGTCGGAAGCAGTAGTGCGCGTTCACTTCTCTGCCGTCCGGCGCGTATTCTGTGTCGCTCGAGTTGTGTTGTGTCGACATGGGTACAGCCGGTCAAAATGCCGAGTCTGAGCATCATAGATTTTGTATATATCCTATTTTGTCGCTTCTCTTTCAGTTTCTCTTCAGCATGTGGCCTCACTATTTTCTTTTAATCTTGTTATGCACTGTTAATTTCTTTGTGGTGTCCCCATGCTAGATCTTCAACTTTTGCGTCTATCAATCTGATAATTATGGGCTCTGATGGTTTATCAAGTTATTCTTGTATTTAATTCTGAAACCCCTTGATTCCTGTGACCTACTCAATCATCCGGAAATTTCACATTTGTTATTGCCGAGGTCATTTATTAATTATCCACTCTGCAGCGCTGCCTCTTTTCTCATGACTTCAATTCAATCCCAAATGTATTAGTCATGGGGAAAATCTGTCTGGGAATGGAAGTAGCCTCAACCAGTGCTTGTTTTTGTTTTCTCATACCTAACTTCAGTTCTTAGGCTGTTGTGATTGATTTGAGGTATATCATAAGCTGAACCCATAAAGAAAGTTTTTTATTTTCCCCTAAGTCCTCTTTTTTATTTTGTTCCTTTTCTATTCCTTTCTTGTTACATGTTAAACGTTCTAGGTTTCATGCGATAAATATTGTATACAGCTACCCTTAGTCGTGGAAAGAACACACTTCTTTTTCGGCTGCCAAAAGAGTATAGTTATAAATTGTGCAAATAAAGATTTGGACTTTAATGCAATGCTGACAATAGCTGGCGAGCTGAGATATCTCAGATTAATCATTGGTACCAGAGCATGGCAAATGGATATTCTATTGTCTGATTTAAGACTTATTTTTTTCTTCTGCCACACAAGGTTACATTCATTTTTGCAGAAGTTGAGAAATTGAATATGTTGACAGATTGAGTCTTGTGGTGGAAAAGCTCTTACATTCGGTGGTGATGTGTCGAAAGAAGAAGACGTAGAATCAATGATAAAAACTGTGAGCTTCTTTGCTTGTATAAATTTGTTTCAATTTACAGAGGATGTCTTCTATGAGCCTTATCTAATTGTCCTACACAGGCAGTGGATGCTTGGGGAACCGTTGATATATTGGTCAATAATGCAGGTTACAGCAGACTCACACTATCCTTAATTTCATTCTCTTAGTATTCTGAGGTGTTATCTTTGATACATTAGCCTAATGTTGTATGTTGATTAGGTATTACAAGGGATGGCTTGTTGATGAGGATGAAAAAGTCTCAATGGCAAGAAGTTATTGACTTGAATCTCACTGGAGTCTTTCTCTGCACACAGGTCTGTGCAGTTGCCAAACCTATAAATTCTTGTTTAATGTTTAGGTTACTTACTAGTTTAGGAGTAATAAGATTTTTATTCTAATTCCAGGCTGCTGCCAAGATAATGATGAAGAAGAAAAAGGTATTTAGATTTTTCATTTGTCAATTTAAGGACTGTTAGATTCAACCTGTGGATGTATGTATCTTATGTTCGTGCTGTTATATTTATTTGTTAGGAATGTCTATCGAGAGGCAGCTTTTTGGAATTGTATTGCACAGAATTTGTATTGTGGCTGACACGTCTACTTTTTAATAATGCAGGGGCGAATCATAAATGTAGCCTCAGTTGTTGGTCTTGTTGGCAATGCTGGGCAAGCCAATTACAGTGCTGCAAAGGCTGGCGTCATTGGTTTCACAAAAACTGTTGCAAAGGAGTATGCCAGCAGGAATATTAATGCAAGTATTACAGATTCTCTGTATCATTTTAGAACTTAGATTTGTATTTCATGTGGTATTTATCATGTGAAAATGCAACATCTGTGTGCGCGCTTTAATCCTGTGGTGTATTTAACACTCGGTAATGTTTCTTCAGGTAAATGCTATTGCCCCAGGCTTTATTGCATCTGACATGACAGCCAAGCTTGGAGAGGACATTGAGAAGAAAATTTTGGCGAACATACCGCTTGGTGAGTGTAAATTAACTGCGTATTTCTATGAATTATTTACAACCTTATAACTGAACAGCTTGGTCAGTGTGGTTTAACTGCGTAACTGTATGATTTTTATTTTCTTATAACAGGACATATGATTAGCTGATTACTGATGAGTATTTCAACTTATTCTAGTCTTGCTCGCCAGTAACATGTGATGAAAAATATTTGCAGGACGGTATGGTCAACCTGAGGAAGTTGCCGGGCTAGTGGAATTTTTGGCACTTAACCCTGCAGCCAGTTATATGACTGGACAGGTGCATATTACCGCTGCTATGCACTTTGTTGTAAGATGGATTTTTCTCTCATAGCCGATTAAGTACTGATGGATTATCGTGATTGCAGGTTTTGACAATTGATGGGGGCATGGTCATGTGAGAAGGTCGATGATGGATATGATCCTGTCATTAATATGCGGGTCTGAATTTAGATTAATGACCGTAGGTTTGTTGCTAGATATGTGCCTTGAGAGTAGGAAAGACATTGTATCACATGGCGGCTCTTTGTTCATTATTTCTCGAGAAGTAATGTTTGTAGACCTGATGGAAATACATCGGTTTCAGACTGCTTTGTATTGGTTTGCCATGCATCTGCTATAGATTATGTTTGTGCAGTTTTAACTCGAGATTTTTCTCGTTACTTTCTGACAATTATTTATTGTAAATCAGTCGTTTAGTCTTTTTATATCTCAGTTTCACCTTCCTGAACCCTAATGTGTTGTACGTTTAGTAATCACCATTTCCGAGTCAATCCTAAGCCCCAAATTAGGATTTTCCTTGGTGTTGAAGATACGACAGGGTTGTGGACAGGTTAACTAATTGGACTTGCTTTATGTTAGAGCCTGTTCTTTCCAGCTGAAAATTGTTATTTTTGACTGGTGTTTTTGAATTGTATTGAAATTACTTCTAAGGGTTTATGCTCTACAGCAGCAGCTTGGCAAGCTCGAACCTCATTCAAGAACCTAGAATAACCCTAAGAACAGTTCGAATAGACCTTTTTATTATGCTTTGTTCTGTTGGCCTTCCTCCATCGAAGAATTCCTTCTTTCTCCTCTAAGTTTACAACGATTGAAGTGATATCTCTCAATAATTGTGTTGCTTTTGAACTATGTCAACCTGTATATATTTGAATATTTGATTTCTTTTGAATCACATATAAGTGAGGCACACATAATCGGCTGTATATGCAATATGAATTACGAAGCGTTATCACTTACTTGAAAATCAAAATTGTACAATTAGACATCTTTAATTCAAGATCATTAAAAAAAGGCATTTGAAGTTATTATTTTATTCTTATAATTTTTTTTACCCATGCATCTCATTGTCGCATGGCCTTCAACCTAATCTATACTATATACTAAAGCACTATGGTAGAGTGAATATCTCTCCTAGAGTGATGATCAAAGTGGACATTAAAAAAGCTTTTGACTCTCTTGATTGGGGGTTTCTTAAAGAGGCTTTGACTCTGTTTCAGTTTCCCTCCTTGTTTATTGATTGGATCATTGCTTGTATCTTTTCTGCTAGTTATACCATCAATTTAAATGGTTCTACTCATGGCTATTTTAAGGGGAGCAAGGGGTTGAGGCAAGGAGATCCCCTCTCCCCTTATCTCTTTGTGTTGGCTATGGAGGTTTTGGACATGATGCTTAATTTTTGCAGTAAGGATAAGAATTGCAGTTTTCATCCTAGATGTTCTAGGCTTGGGCTCAATCATATGGCCTTTGCTGATGATCTTCTCAATTTTTTTAGGGGTGATCTCCCTTTTGTGATGAGGGTCTATAGAGCTCTTATGCAGTTTCATAAGTATTCTGGCCTTGCTGCAAATCCAGCCAAGACTAGTGTCTATTTTGGAGGAGTTCACAATAGTGTCAAAGACCGGATTCTTAATGCTACATGCTTTGAGGAAGGTGACCTGCCTTTTAAGTATCTTGGAGTGCCTTTGTCCTCTTTGAGACTGGATGTTTCTAGCTTTCAGCATTTGCTTTCCAAGCTTTCTCAGAGGTTGCATCATTGGTCTAATCACTTGCTTACTTATGCTGGCAGAGCTCAATTGCTTAATTCTGTTGTTTTTAGCACTCTCATTTATTGGATTGCTGTCTTTGTTATTCCAAGAAAAGTGATTGATGCTATTAACAGAATGTGCAGTAATTTCTTCTGGGGGTCTAGTGATAAGCATAGAAAATTGATCACTATTGGCTGGGGGAAGCTCTGTAGCCCAAAGAAGGAAGGGGATATTAATTTCAAGGATGTTCTTAGTTGGAATAAGGCTGGATGTAGTCGTTGGTTATGGCAGATTTGTTTGGATAAGGGGTCTCTTTGGAATGCTTGGGTTAGTAAGTATTATGTTCATAAGACAGACTTGTGGTCTGTTGTGGCAAAACCTGGGGATTCATGGATTTGGAAGAAGCTTATGCATCTCAGGGATGAGCTTATTTGTTCTACTAGGACTGCTCTTGCTGCTAAAAAAGTTCTGGCTGGGTGGACTCATCAGAACAAATTTTCTACAGCAAAAGCTTATGAGCATTTCAGGACTCATGTTGGTGCTTTCAGATGGCATAAAGTTATTTGGGAGGGTCTCTCCCTGCCTAGACATAGCTATATTGCTTGGTTGGCTTCTCAGAATAAACTATTGACAATTTGCAATATCGGGGAATGTGCTTTGTTAATAGATGCTCTTTATGTCTTTGTGCAGCAGAAAGCAGGGACCATCTCTTTTTCAGCTGTAGCTTCACTTATGGGATATGGAGAATTATCTTAAATTGGTTGGGAGTCAGCAGAAGGATATGGAGTTTCAATCATGAGATTAGATGGTTTGGGTTATTGAAGAATCAGAGGGACCCTTTTGTTAGGCTTTGCAAAGCTAGTTTCTGTGCTTTGATTCATGAGGTGTGGACTGAACGAAACTCAAGAATTTTTCAGGACAAGCATCGAACTGCTATGCAGATTGTGAAAGCTGTGCAATTTGCTCTTGCTTGTAGAGTTTATGTTTTCTTTCCTTTTAAGGCTGAATCTATTCTAGCTAGGACTCTCTGATGTTAGCTAGTTTTTAGAGTAGCTTTTGTGCTGTTGGGTCCTTTCTCTTGGCTTGGGGACTGTTCCTTCTTGTTCCTTTGTTGTTCTTGTTCCCCATTTTTTGGATATATATGAAATAGCTAATTTCGTCCAAAAAAACAAACGAGTGTGCCGAGAGTCGCTCTCACAACTTATGTTAATATATTTAATTTTTTTCTTCAATTGTGACATAATCTCTATTATTCTATCCAACATGTTCACACTAATACTTCCATATTCCGAGTAATATCCATTTAAGTTAGTATTGTACATCTCTTATTTTTAGGAATACCCACAAAAATTGATAAATCACATCTTCATTATTTTTGTACATATCTTTTTTCAAATCTTTTCCTCCTATGTATGACAAGTAGAATATAAAAAAAATTATGCACCATGAAATTGAATGATTTTCCAATATAACACCTTAGGCTTGGTCCTAACTTATTTCTCAAAATGGTTTCCATGTAGGATTGGATTGCTTTTTTACTTTTTTTTTTTCTTCAAATACAATGAAACTAGATACTTTATTTCTTCTCTTCCCTTATTATTTGTAAAATATTATTTAATTAAGAGTACTTTTTTCTTGTATGAAGGCAACTCACGACTTCTACAAAATTCTCTTGTTTAATTTTATGACTTTCAAATTTTCGTGGTGGTAATGACTGTAACTTTTCTTAAAATTACTATTTTGGCACTCAAAATAAGTAAATGTCTAATGTCATACTAAGGATGATAGAAATCAATAAATGAATCAAATAAGTATGAAACATACAACAAAAATAACCACCAATAAGAATTCTATGATATCACGATATTTACATTTGTTGAAAAACAATTTACATAATAGTCAAATTATTTATTAAAGTTTTATAAATAAATAGAAATATAAGCGCAAGTGTTGGGTCGTAGACTGACAAAATTTGTAAACATTTACACAAAATAAGATATTTACAGATGTATGTTTGGTATTTACTCGATTATTTTGTTGATTTTATCATTATTATTAATTATGATACTAGACACTTACATGCTATGAGTGTCAAATTATTAATTAAAAAATAGTGGTGACAATCATGAACACCATGGAAAATAAAAAACCATAAAAATAATCAAGAAAATTTGGTAGGGTTCTTCTGTTGCTTTTATAAAAAGAGGAGCTCTCAAATCATCTTTTACAAATCAAAAGGATAGAGAATAAATAAAGTATTTATATATATTGTACTTTAATAAGAAGAAAAAAATAAAAGCAATCCAATCCTACATGAACACAATCTAAGAAAATAAGTTTAAACCAACAAACTAGTTTTGGGAGAGTCCGTCTACTTTTATTATAAAAGTAGACCAAGCCATGCTGGCCCAATAAAGGTATATAAATCTACAACTAATTTGGGCTTGTAGAGAGCTAAAGAAAAATCACCTAGTAAAGAGATGGTCTACTTTTATAATAAGACGGTCTTTTCTAATAATTTGTGTAAACCAAGCTTAAAGTGAGAATAAATTTTATTTCGGACCTTACACTATGAAATCATTCTATTATATTGCTAGAATTGATTTGAGCAGAAATGATATATTAAATATCTCTCAATAAGTAAGGTAACATGTAAGATATAATATTATATTTTTATCCCATTTTTTTATATTTTGAATATGTTTGAAAATATTCATTTTTAAAATTTATTTTCAATCGATAAGCTACATATATATTATCAGAATATTCAACATCAAAACAATGAAACTAACTATGTATTTTACTTTAACCTTTTTGGTTTTTACTAATTGAACTAATTTATAGATATCCTAATTTATATGTTCATACCAATACTTTTAACTAATAAAAATATTCACCTTGATATAATTGTTGGCAGAATTGATAAATAGATCTACTACATAATATATCTATGTAATATTATGTCATTTTTAATATAGCGTCTCCTTCTCCATCTGAAAATTAAACTATTAATATATTTGAATTTGCACAATCGATCAAGACCACTAAAGAGTATATGTGTACTTATTTGAAAAATCAAAGAAGCTCATGCATCTTCTTCTTTTCTCTTTCCATTCTAATAAGTCTACAAGAACTTTATATGGGTGACTCATATACTCTTAAGAGTATAAGCTTTGTCGGAGTACTATTAAAATCATAACAATAAGTAAAATACAGTGTATTAGTATTAACTTGAAGTGATTACAATGAGGTATAATTGTGCACATACATAAAACTCAAATTCATGACATGTATTAATCTATTATTAGTACTTTATTAACTCATTTAATAACATAAATTATGCCATCATGGCACGAGATCTAAGCTAATATACTATATACTATATATATTATATAACATACCAATAGACATCACCAAATCAAGAAAGAAAAGAATGTTATGTGTACTAGCATGTCTTAATTGATCAACATCGTTGTATAGGATAAAAGATACAACCAACGAGCATATGTAACTGATGTTTATAATTTTCTATTTGAAGTATCACTATAGATATAAGCTGGTGAAATATAGAGCAAAACTGAAGTGTAGCCTGTGATGTAGTGAAGTGGCCGATCTATGGATCACAATTTTTTCGATTTTAAATGGTGGAATCATAACCGAACTCCGAAATAATGAACATTCAAGGTTTAAAGGCACACGTTTAAAGTCTCCGAAATGTTTTCATCGTTCTTCCCATCTTGGTTTGGTGTCAAATGAAATTTTTTGGTTTAAATGCAGAACGATTAGATTATGATACTTGGTTTTATCGACATTTGTATAACTGACTTTGATTCAATACTTTTTGCTCAAACAATATTTTCCCAAAATCTAATTTTCTTGAGGAAAAGAGTCGCAATTACACCTCAAATCAACATTAGATGTTGGTACATGTATAAAGAATGGTTTTTACATATTCTGAAAAGGGGGAATACATAAAATGAAGACGAAGTTGTGCCATGATGGTAGCAAGGTTTTACAAGGTGGGCCGACCATGTCTTAGGCTGAGGGCCCGGAGGTCCGTTTGTGTGGTCCACGTGTTGCATACCCATTTTGTGCCGCGAGTTAGGCTCAGTGGACAAGTATGCGTGATAACGAGGGCTGCCCAAGCCTTGGTGATTGAGCCAACGGTTTGTGCACCGAGCTACACTCACTGTGTTTGTACTAAATCTTCTTTTTGTCTGTAGTGGCATTGCCTTTTCTCTATGCTTATCATTAGCTGTAATGTTGTACTTGAACTGACAGCTCATTTGACTGTCGTAAATTGCCGAAGGCTTTGTAAGAAGAGAGAGCCTTATGCTTTCTCTCAAAAAAAAAAAAAAAAAAAGAAGAGAGAACCTTTTGCTAAATGAATTAATATCTTCTCTCTCAAATTGTCTTCTAGAGTTCTAGTTGTTAGTTTACCTCTGCTACCCTCGAGATTATCATCAACCTTTGTTATTTTATCATCTAACAATTGCTAAATTATTGTTCTGATATCAGAAAACAAAATGGGGCTACACGATTAAGAAATCCAAATCTCCAAAATGAATTAAGATTAGACTTAAAGAGGTTTTCTCAGAGGTTCTTTATTACACAAACTCACATTCAACTCCGACCCTAACCTCACATCAGGCATTACCCCTGACACTACTGCGTATATGGCTCACTCTCTCTACATCTATTGATTTTCTGTACAGAAAAGAGAACTAAAAGGTTTCAATTATTCTACAAAACTAATCTTCGAACATGCCTTCATCTGAAATACCAGATGATTCTGTCCCATTGACATGTGGTTGGTTAGCAAATTCAATACTCGAGTCGCTGAGAATGCTGTAGTCGAAGTCATCATCACTGTCATCATCATTATCATCTAATCTCGCTTCTTCTTTGTCTGTCTCTCTCTGCAGAGTGTCTTCTGGATGGGCATTCTTGTGCTTCATTTCCTCAATTGCATCTTCATACGACATGTCATACCAGACATTACCCTTACCCACGATAGATTTGTTGTGAGCATCTGTCAACCTTTCTTGCTTACTCTTTTCAGAGTTTTTCGGCTCTCCCCAGTAGTCATAACGATACAAGGGGTTTGAAGGATCATATTGATCCTTCCCAAGGATACTGGGATCAACATATCTACCTGGTTCTTGAAGTGGTAGGCCAAGAGCTTGACGACTGTAGTCAGGAATATAGGCATCAGTAAAAATCAATCGGTTTACACACTAAATTGCTGGCTTTAAAATCAATCGGTTTACACATTTATCATTTTCCTGTAGTTGATGTAGGCTTCTTCTAAGTTAATTAGGGGGTGCTTTGATAGCAGACGAGACATAGGTACCGATATATAAATGTACTCCGTACTATATAGAAAATATACCAGCTTATGTCCCGCAGCAGAGCTTCTCTCTCCTCAAATGATCGACGCCAGTGTATAAGATCATACTCGTCCATTTCTATATTTCTTCTTAGTTTGGTAACTTTGTACTCCTCTCCTCTTTCTTCTGCTTCCTTCTCAAGTCTGTTGTTGAGCTGTATAAGAGGCATGTATAAGAAAAGTACTGTGTATACCTCCCTTGGAGATGGGTATAGGTGCACAAGATTGTATTCCATATAGCTTTCTACTCTACTCTCTACTCTCACACCTCACGATATTATCAGTCTCGTCAAAACCGTCGGCCAAAGGTAAACAAAGACAAGGCACTATCTAAACTTTAAAGGCAAGAGAAAAAGCTGATGTTCTATTTTAAATGTCTACTGACCTTCAATTACCTTTTCTTCACATTATTTTTCTTGATACCTTGTTCTGAGTGTTTGTCCCTTTTACTATCTTGTTCGCTTCTATTTTTTAACCTTATTCTCATTGTTTTTTTTTTTTTTTTTTTTGTGGAGGCCCGAGAGGCCAGGAAAAGGGTGGGGGGTAGAGACTGTAGCATTTTTAGAAGAGCAAACCTGACGCTCAGCAAAAGCAGACTCCAGATCAAGTTCTTTCAGACTTGTTTTCTGCCATTCAAAATAGTGTATCAGTATCCTCAACATGCCAAACAGAATCATGCCTAATGTAAAAAAGCAACCAAGGAAACCATATCAGTATGTGTATTCTCACCAATGTCATTTTCGGTAGCAGAGATTTCTGGTAATAAACTTCGGAGTACTCCACACTGTGTTTCTCATCAAATGCTTCATCATCAGACAGCTCTGACAATTTCTTTCCATCATACTTATCAGGGTTGGCCTCCATATCATCCAAAATCATTTGCTCAGCAACATGGATTTGCCACAGCTACATAAACGCAAGAAGCATATAGTAAAGCAGAGGTTAATACAGGCCCATATAGGTTAGCTGAAGCCAACATACAACAGATAGGAACCCTACATCACTGCATCCTGTGAACTAGTGAAGAGCAGAGTATTGCGACAGCCATACTTGAGAAAGAAAGGAAAATATGCATGAGAGAGGAAAAACGCCCAGAACCTTAGGCTCATTTGACAAGTAAAAATCACGAGATATAAGGGATCTGAGGGGAATGAATGTCGTAATAATACTACTTCTTCGTGCTTGGTATAAAAAAGTAGGACCAACAGGGGTATGGGTAAGAAAAGTCCTTAATTTCCCGTCCTTGAACGCATGGGTTTAAGAAAAATGGAGTGAAAATAATGATCCGATTTCTATTTAAATAATTAGCTCAGTAAATCCTAGTTATCTTACTTATCATAACCCTATTATCATTTTTATTACCTGCATATTAAACAAGAGAATGAAAACAACAAATTTCATTTCACTTCCTCATGATTCCCACAAAACAATTCCCACATACTATACACCCCTGAATCACCTCAGCTATACACCCCTGAATCACCTCAGCTATCCATTATAATTATGATAAGATAAACAAAATTGATGAAACAATTCGCCTCTTTTAACTGGTAGGAAAAGCAGCAAATCAAAGTCCCTGTGGCTGATTAGGACAAAGCTGACTGTGATTTAAAACACAAAAGGACCAATATAACTACACAGTGATAACGTTATCCTCTTATATAGACTTAAAAAAAGAAAGAAAATTGAGGCATAAGAATACTATGGTGTCCTGAAAACATATCAGATAGCAATAATGAGTAATGAGCGATGATATCTCTTGTCTAGACCGTCAGGGTGACAATTCTTTTTTATTTTTATTAATCTATTTCTCACTTTTAGTAGCATTCTCAGACTTTCACCCCTGAACAATGTACTTATGTATACTTGATTGATTGGCCGATTGACCGGGTTCAACAATAGAAATGCGAGCTAGACAAAGAAATAGACAAGGTCCATGAACAATTATTTGATACAAATCACCTTCCGCATGATGTCATCTCATGTAGAGGAATTTACTGCTATTTTCAGGGTCAGTTCGAGCTACTCAATACCGAATTGCTGTCAAGAGTCAGCACATATCGATATAGCGTCAATTACCTTGTCAACATAAGGGTGGTTAGACAACAAAGGTTCTTCTTCTACTTTGATGCCTGGATCCTTCCTGGGGAGAGGAGGTCTTCTACAGTCCCGCTGAAAATAAAGGAGACAAAGGTAGGTCAATAAATATTCAAGTTTTTAACACCGGAATGATGTCTTGTCCCAGACATTAGAGTTCACGATTTTTTTTTCCAACATTTGGCAGAGAAAACAGGTATCTAGCACATGTTTACTTCAGCTGAGCTATAAGACCAACGGTCCAACCAGGCATATTTTGATTGGGGTCATTAGAAAAATAAAAGAGACAACACATACATACAGGTTAACATCACCATGCACTTCAAGTTGACAACTGGTTGGTAAATAGGGAACAAAGAAACCTTTAATTTGCAACTTTTGAAACCTGTTTTCTTACGGCATTTCTCTTTGCTTTACATGGGCACATAACTAAGTTTAACGATCTTGCAAGTGTGTGAAAGTACTTTATCTTCACATCTCAATTATTGTTTTGCTTCTGAACTCCAATTAACAATTGTTGATATGTCTAGTAACTGAAAGTAGTAGACTTCAACATACTTACGACATTATCGTTTAATTAGTTTTATATAAGCAAAGGGAAATGTATCGAAGAAAGCAATTACATAACATATTAAAAAAGTATCATAAAAAGTTGAAAAAGGCATAGCATAATTATGCACAGGGATCTTAATGGACTATATGGAATATAGTATGTAGTCCGTAATCCGTACGATAATACAGAAAAGATATTATATAAAATAATCTTATAAGATATTGTGGTCCAGATTTAGAATATTGTTAGAGATGATTTAGGTAGTTTCCTAATATGAGTTATTTTCTAGAGATAGTTTTCTTAGAGTTGTCGTCGTGCTACTCATCATATTGACACACACATGAATGATAAGAAGAGCCCTATAAATTTTTACATGGTATCATAGTCACTTTCCTAGTAGCCTCTTAATATGCTTTCACTCCCTTGCCAGCGGAATCTGAAGTTAACTTTAAACACATCCTTCGATTTAGATCGAAAAACAAACCCAAAATAAAAAAACTTACTCCTATTACTAGTTCATTGTTAGATGATTCACCATGGTTCGTTGAATTGATGATAACGAGTGATTCGAAAAAAAATGGCATCCCCCATTGATGATTTTGCGAGAGGGTCGAAAAGAATAACAATTCTCTTCTAAGATGAAATTTGTAGTGAGTAGTTGGTTAACTACATATTTGCTCAAGACGACGACAATTTGGTGCGACTCCACTGATGAAGATGATGAGATTCGTTTTGTCTCTAGATGTTGTTTGACAAACTCATGGAAATTTAGAAAACTACATGAGTTTGAGAGGGGGATGGACTATATGGAATATTCTATATATTCCACACGATAATATAGGAAAGATATTATTTGAAATAATATAAGATATTGTGGTACATATTTAGAATATTGTTAGGGATAAATTTAGATAGTTAGAGTTATTCTCTAGAGATAGTTTGATGAATTGTTGTTATACTCCTATAAATATGTACTTCATTGGTCATATTGACATACACATGAATGATAAGAAGAACACTGAATTCTCACGCAACTCTCTATCAATAACTTTTCAATATTCTTGCTATGTCCCTGATGCAGTCCAGCGATTAGAGATTACATCTGAGAAAACTTAGCAAAGTCGGGCTCGACTGGGGGAGAATGAAAAGACCTCGTTCAACTTTCTATTTTCCTGTTGAGCCTAAGTTTGCACATTAGTTCTCGGACCTAATCTCAAACTCTAGACTGCATCATTGGTATCAGAGCAGTAGTGCTCCTGGCCCAGCTCTGTACTTACTAAAACAATTAAGAATATAGTTGCTAAAAATTGTTCATTCATGAAACCCGATTAGAGAAGTCTGCTTGATTCTGGTTATGGAGGAGCAAATGAAGTCTTTTAAAAAAACATGTGAAGAAGTTATGCAACTTATAAAGGACTTCTAGAAACATCAAAGTGAAGAAACGCATTTCAGAACCTGATTTTCTCATATTTGATGGGACGAATCCCACTCTTTCGATAAGGAAATGTGCTAACTACGTCAGGTATTATAACATTCCCGTATTCAAGAGGTTTGAATTGGCTTGTTTGCATATGGTGGGTAAGGCCAAATCCAGGCTTAATAGTTATTAGGGTATACAAAAATGCAGAAATGCAAGCTTAACTTTTTTAGTCGATTCCACACTTTTCAAGTGTAAATTATGGTCAGAACTCAGAGCAAGTGCAAGAAATGGTTGATTAATGGGAAAGACAAATCCTTGATTGGGTTGCTTATAGGAAAAAAAGAAGAGTTGTTGACATGATCCAGCAAACAGATGATCAAGATAACCCAGAAGTTCAGTAGAAAATGGCCGCGTGAATTCTTCCAGAGTGGGACTGCTCAATTCAAATGCTGACAAGGTATTCAACAAAATCTCTAAACCAGTGAATTCTTTGAAGCTTGAGAAAATTGGAGATGACGAGGAGGAGCAGTTCACACAGTTCATTTCCTTATCAGGTTTGCCAACACGACTTTAATTCAATTCCTTATATGTCCTATATTCATGACTGCTAAGAGACTACTGATCAAGCAAGGGATGACCAGACAATAATCCCTGGCCTGAAAGGGTCTAGAAGTCAATCATTTTTTAAGAATATAGAAATGGATTATAAGTGGAAACCGAGTATAAGAGGAGCTCTTTGGGCTCTCATTTTCT
>CAAKMY010035356.1:0-21001 GCA_901111285.1 Corrigiola litoralis | reverse complement strand
GGTCTTGAATGACCTAAAAAGGAAAGTGAAAAGCTTGGTCTTGAAAGGAGGGAGTAGTTTTGACAATCCAACATGCAGTCCTAAGGAAACAGAATCCTGTTGGTACTTAGAGTGATGGAGCACACTGTTATAAAGCAAATACATATGGAGTCAAAGTCCACACTAAAAAACTAGCTACGGAAGCAAATTGGAAAGAACCTTTTATTTGATATTATGGCTTATTTGAGATCCTCAAGGAATGGGAATAACAGACCTTAAGTTTATGATTCTCAAGTATTTAGGAAAACAGACCTTTAAAAGGCTCCAATTTCTCTATCTTATTTCAATCAATGAGGTAATTAAACATGTTCTCTGAGATTCTGGTATCTTCTCGAACAGATCTTTACTCTGTATGTGTTTTTACTTTTTACCATATAATACTAAAATCTGATAAGGTATATCCTTACTCCTGAGTAGGAATTTTATTGAGATTGATAATCATCAGCACACTCCCAACAAACTATCTCTATTCACCCGAAAGAGAGCCCTGGTAACCATCAGTAATTAATGGCTCTCAATTTTAATCAGGTGAACAGAAGGTGAGTCAGAAGAACAATCATCGACCTCGGACATCTCTCCATAGCTTCTCAATAACATGCCTGAATAAACCGTTTTACCAACCTTGAAGACAGAAATAGAACAACCCGTGGTAGCAAGTCAATCTTATTAAGTATTCAGAAATGATACGCAGTTTGTTCTTTTTTGTCTAAATAGGTATACAAATATACCAACACCTCAAGAGTCTTTTACACCTAAGAAAAGAAGGTGACAGAGCGCAGGGACAGAAAAGGACAAGACAACTAGCTTAGTGTCAAGGCAGCTGGAATTGGGTAACTGTTCTATCTTACAATCTTCAAATCTTAAACACCTGCTCACCTCACATTTCCAGTGAGACTGGTTTCTCTTTTGGAATCTGAACATTAAGCAAATTTTACGAAATGCACCACCTAAACCACCCACTGGTCCAAATACCTATTCCCTCCGTCCCACCCATTTTGCTCCATTTCTTCTTTTGGTAAATTTTTCCCTCAAACATTACAATATTGCCTCTCCTTTTCAATACTCACCCCAACAATTTCTAAACATGACCCACCATCCCATTCACACAACTTGCCAACTCCACCCATTTTCTTAATATTTGGTCCAAAAGCAAATGGAGCAAAATGGGTGGGACGGAGAAAGTACTAAATACAACAGCCAAAGATCCTCAAGTAGCAGCAGTCTATTTGCGGTGAAGCCTTATAAAAGTAAACCTAACATGATGTTGTTACCTTTCTATCAACAAATACTATAGAGATGACAAAGTTGGCCATTAACCAATTCTATTACAGAGACATCATTTCTTTGAAAGAAGTAAGGACACATAAAGAGCTTGAGGATGTAGAATATACAAATCGCCACTGAGCTCCAAACAAAACAACCTGTCCATACCTCAAGAAACCTCTCTCTAGCGATGCATCATTTAAATGAACACTGGAAAGCTTCTTGTTGATTGCTCGCATTAAAGATAATACATAACTCCCATTCATGACACATGAAGTTCCACAATATAATTCAACCCCATGAACGGCAGAATCATCAATGTCTGTAAACAGCTCATAAAGGGGAAGGAAGTCTGCATCTTTCAGATTGTCGAAAGAAATCCCAAGGATACATTCACTGTGTTGGAAATTCTTTATACTGCCCTGTATGAAATGGATAGAGGATTTAAAATCTACTTTGGGAAGCCAAAAATGACACTAAATCTGGAACCAAAGTATTAAAAAGCTTATTTTATCTTGATATACCTGCATGAAACTCCCTTCCCCTTGGCAAAAGAATAAGATCATGCATTAAGACAAACATGCTACCATGACCCTCTTTTCCTCAGGCTAAACAAATATTTGAAGGAGGGAAATATCATTGGTTTATGACAAATAAAAGTCAAGAAGAAAAAAAAAAGTAGACTAGAAAACACTGCATTCATAATGGAATTAGGAGTGTTGTTGGAAAGGTCAAATAGAGAGAGGACTTCCTCATCCACTGACACTCTGAGAGAATCTATCCTCAATAGCCGTGACAGATCAAAACCAAAAAAGTATAAAGAGTTCCATATATGAGTAAACTATGATCTGTCCAGCCAACTATGTCATTAAATGATTGCCGGACTAATAACAAGTTAAAACTACAAAAATCATTCTCGAGAAAGATATCCAAAATAAAGAAGCCTATTCTTTGAAAATGTAAGATGATCTAATTGCTTGGATGATTATGTGGAAATTCTTAATATCTGCAATGATCTCTGCAAACTTCAAAAAGGCAACTGGATACTAACGGAAAACTATAAAATATGTTACTAAACCTACAGCAATACTAGGGAGAGGTCTGTTTCTTATTACATATCTTCCTATGTTCTTTCCTCAAGGATAGGTGGTTTTACAAAAGAATGTGCCTAATGCATCTGGTCTTTGCACCTTCACTAAACCATCAAGCTCTTGCCCAAGTTGTAATCATTCAATAATTCCATATAAGCCTACTATGTCTTAACGATTTCATATGGGTAAAATATAGTGACTTTCAAGCACAGAAACAAGCAAGATGTGCCTATACCCAACCTTGTTTAGTCCTATTCCGCAATAAAGGTACACCATCTGATACTGTCAAACCCTTCCATCTTTACATGGAAACTAAGAATCTGTGATAGCTGAATCCAAATAAATATGATATGAAAGTTGTTATTTATCGATACAGTAATCAAAGAACCCATTTCTTTGCTCCTTACAGGGTAGTAGGGTACCACTGAGTAACATGAACAACAGCAAACCAGCCAGAGAAACTCCTAGCACACAGCAGTTCCCAGTAGTATAATGATAATGAGACAAAAAGGAGGAACTCTACCACTGTTCCGTCTAAACTGCCATAGAGGTGATACAAACACGTCCATAAAAAGACCCTTGCTTCTTACTACCTATCAGTTCTCGAGTAGTGTGCTCTCATCAGTCAGCATTGTTTCTGAATGGTGTCTTCTTTAATGTGCTGCTCTATTACTCCTGATCTACTAACTGACAGTACATGATAGAAAAAATAAATTATTAAGATCCAATATGGACTGGTTCACTTGCTGAAGAGCCAACGACACCTTTTTGTCTGGCGAGTTTTCTAAAAATCTTTTAAATTCAATGGACTAACTACTGAAGTTTATGTTCTCAGCCGCATCTAAAACGACTCAAGGAACCTGGTCAATGGCCTCACAACAGTGGAGTTTATAAGGGTGGTGAACTAAAGCCATCATCTCCCAAAGTGCATACCACAAATCCAATTGTCAATCACAAAGCCAAGAAGAAAGCATATCGACTTTGCCATCTCCTTCCTCGATACAGGTTTCAATACTTAGCTGCAGTTTTTAATAGACAGTTCTCTAATCGTGGATCAGAAACAAACAAATGAAAAAACATAATAATACACGGCAGCATTCAGTAGACGAGAAAACTTTCATGAACCTGTTTAACTAACATTCAACAAATACCATCAAGGCATCAACCATGCAACTCACTGCGCACATCAGTCACACGCATGATATTCCGCGACAACAAACAGTATTCCAATATAATAAATAATCAGTTAATCACATTGACATCTGAATATTATTCAGCAATCTTCAACCACGCATCAAATTGTACATTCAAGCATTTATCTGAAGCTAGTAAGTGGTAATACCATGAAAAGCGACGAGCAAACGCTCTGGTTTGGTACAATCCCATGCCTCTTACAGGCGTCGAAATACCTATAACCAAAGCAACAACACAGTATCAATGATCAACATAAGTTATCATCCAACAAAGCAAGACCAGAAAGCGTCTTTTTTATCATAAAAGTAGACAAAGTCATGCTCGCCCAACAAAGCGACATATATCTCTTTATTTGACTTGGGCTTGTACGAAGCTTGGGTTAATTTAGCTTGTCAGGAGCTCGTCTACTTTTATCATAAAAGCGAACGGTCTTTTCTAAGAATTTAATTATCAAGGACCAATCATAACTTTACACTTATTTTTTAGCTTTCTTTTTTTGTTGGTGACCATAAATTAGGACTAAATGGTTATAATGAAAAGGGTGAGCATCAAAAATAAAAGTTGAGCAAACTCATGGACAGGAAAATAAAAATAACAATGGCATATGTATATCAGTACGATAAAAATAGAGGATGGGAAATGGAAAAGCAAAAAATTGCCACCTGTCTTTCAAGGCTATGCAGTCCATTAAACTTGATCACAGATAGAGATAAAAGATGATGATGATGATGATAATGGCGGACTGGAGAAGGAGGAGGGGAGGGAAACGTGTGAAATTTATAAAACTGTTGTAGTAAGGGTCTATTTTCGTCACTATTTTAAAATGTTTATATGAAAAATAAGTAAAGTTAAGATTGGAAGAAAAAATAAGTGAATTTAACACTAGTAGAACTGTATCGAACTGGACGGGAAGGGACTGGAGGAAACGGGAAAGAATCGGAAGGAACTGGAGAGAACTGGAAGAAAGTGGAGAGAACTGAAAAGAACTGGAATGAACTGAAGGAACTGGAGAGAACTGGAGAGAAGTGGAAGGAATTGAAAGGAATTGGAGAGAACGGGGAGGAATTGAAACTCACTGGAATTCATGCGAAGAGAAGAGGGTCTAATGAGAAAAAAAAGTGATGTTAAGTTATCAAAACAACATGATTAGGAAAGAAATAAGGAAAAAAATACTCTGTAAAAGTTAAGTAATGTTTAACACAAAAAAAAAATTCTAAACATTTAGTTAAGATAAGAAAAAAAAAAGTTGGGGAGAACAAGACTTAGAAGATTGAAAATTGAAAAAACAAAATTCTTTTATAGATAGCTTGTAAACAAGAACCCGGTAAACAGGTTACTTGGGACGAGGCCGAATCGGGTCAAGTTCGGATTAAACTTCAGGTCAGATTAGGGTCGGGTTATTTTTGGGTTAGGGCTACTTGTGTTAAAAGTTCAGACTAAGGGCAACCACAATGGAAGAACCCAAAATAAGTTTTTAGTTTGTCATATCACTGCCACATCAGAATTTTACAAACTAGAACTTAGGCTTAAAAACCCAACAATGGACAAACCCAAGTCAAGTTTTTCACTGGGTCCCACTCTCGACTAACTCTATATTTTATTCATACCCATCAAAACCACTATACATATTTACTTTATTTATGAAAATGATATAGTAAATATTTTTTTTCACCCCAAAGTAAAACTGATTAGTAAATTTAATTATAAAAAATTAATTATAAAAATTAATTAAATAAAAGGTCTATTAAATTAATAATTAAATTAGACTTGATGAATGCACAAATAGTTTTATTCCACGAAAGCATAAACATGAGTAAAAATACATAGATAGTGACATACAATAAAAAAAAATTACGAAATTAAAAATTACATGATTAAGCAAAGCATAATTAACGACAAATAATATTTAATTAACGACAAGATAAAACAAAATACTTGAAACTATTCATAATCTTCTCCGAATTTTTCCCAAATATGTTCAACCAAGTCCGCCTTCAGTTGGTGATGAACTTCACGATCACAAAGCTCGGTGCGCCTATGAATAGACGCTCGAAAATCGTCAATAGACCCTTGTTGGGCAGTGAAAAAACCATCATCCTCTTCATCAATCCACATTGTTACTTGTTCCCCTTCATCTTCAACAATCATCTTGTATAATATTATACATGTAAACATGATATTCTTCAAAATGTCGTCTTTCAAAAAATCTTGATGCATTGCGTACAATTGTCCAACGAGCTTGAAGAACCCCAAAAGCATGTTCCACATTTTTCCTTGCTGCCTCTTGCATTTGTTTGAATAGTTTTCTCTTAGGATCCATCGGAGATGGAAAACTTTTAACAAACATAGACCACTCAGGGTATATACCATCTACAAGATAGTACCCCTTTGTGTACTTGGTGCCATTAACCGTAAACTTTACCTCAGGAGCAAACCCATTAACTACATCATTGAATAAATGTGACTGGCGAAGGACGTTGATGTCGTTGTTGGACCCTGCCATCCCAAAAAAGGCATGTCGTATCCATAAATCACATGAAGCTACTGCTTCAAGCATGATTGTGGAAACTCCTTGATCGCCTCGAGTGAATTGGCCATGCCATGATAGTGGACATGCTTTCCATTGCCAATGCATGCAATCGAGGCTACCTAGCATACCAGGGTAGCCATGGCGCTCAGAATGCATTTTTAGCAATCACTCAACCTCAGCGCATTTGGCTTCCTCAGATATTGTGGCCCAAAAATTTCAATTACGCCAGCACAAAATTTGAACAAGCACTCTTTAGCTGCTGACTCACCAATTTTTATGTATTCGTCACTGGCATCTGGTGGAGTTCCATATGCAAGTTGACGCATTGCAGCAACACACTTTTGAATAGGTGAAAGACCCTCTTTTCCAGCTGCATCATACCTTAGTTGAAAACACTCACTATGATTCGTCATAGCTTCCATGATACGAAGGAATAAATCCTTACTCATTCGAAACCTCTGTCGAAATATATGTGGTGGATACACTGGAGGGTCAGCAAAATAGTCTGCAAATATGCCATCATGTGCTGCTTTGCGATTACGGTTAACAACCTTGCATTTTCGCCTTCTTTCCATTTTATCTTGAACATTTTCTCGTCTGTATCATCCTCTAATTCATAGATTAGGAATTGTCTGATGTTTTGACGAACTGTGTTTGCGTTAGTGGTTGGTGGTTGAGACATTTTGGTATGACTTGAAGTAAGTTACAAAATGTATTAGTTGAGATAGGAATAAAAGTATGAAAGATGTGAGGAATAGATCTAAATCCACAAATCATATATTTATAAGCATACAATAAGTTTTCTAACGGCTAGTTTTCAACAGCTAGATTCCAACGACTAATTTAATAATACATCAATTTGCAATGATCTGTTTTCAACAGTTAGATTCCCACGGCTACTTTAATAATGCATCAATTTGCAATGACTATTTATCAACAGTTAGATTCCCAGGGCTACTTTAATAAAGTGTCAATTTGCAATGACTATTTTTCAACAGTTAGATTCCCACGGCTACTTTAATAAAGTGTCAATTTGCAATGACTACTATTTAACAACTACTTTTTAGACCGGCTACTTTTACAACGTTTAGATTTATAACGACTATAATAATACAATACATGAAAATTATATTACAATACATGAAAATTAAACTACAATACATGAAAATTAAACTACAATACATTATGCTACAATACATGGCATGAAAAGTGAACTAAAATACATGAATATTAAACGACAATGCATGAAAATTATGCTACATTACATGAAATTTTAACTAACTATAAATTAACTTATTACTTGTGCTCGTAGTGATAAATTAGCCCACATTGTATTTGCTTTTGATGATTGCCACCATTTGCTGGTGAAGTGCTTTTGCCTCCTCAGTCATGTTGCTAGTATCAGTGTTGACTATGGCTAAATCATCTGCCATTGAAGTGTTTGCCGTTTGATTTTTCAGCTCCTTAAGCAAGGCCATCTTTTCAGCCGTGTACTCATTAAACTTCTCGTATTCATCTAGTTATTTAGGTGCTCTGGCATGTCGCACCGCTTTTGCCTTTCCTTTCTTTCTTGCTTTTTCCGCTTTTTGACCCATGGGACGAGCTTGACCTTCTGAATCAGTTGAAGATCTCTTTGAGCCTACAGATTGAGTTTCTTCTTCTCTTCCACTTTTCCATTTCTCATAATCAGCGACTACTTTCCACATGTGCTCAAGACCAAAAGCCTTATTCTTCTTCTTTTCTTTCCATTCTTCGCGAGCAGCATCTTGCTTCTGATCATCAGACCATCCACTCTTGTACTCATTGTGGATTCGAGTATATATCTCGTTGAATTCGTTAATCTCACCAATACACCTATGATAACGACCCTTCAGCTGCTCCAAATCTCTTTGGCTCTTAACTGTATTGTGAGCGTTGTAATAATTGGTGATCCTTCTCCAAAAATCCCCTTTCTTTTGACCAGTGCCCTTTGTTTGGTCTTCAGAGATCGTACACCAAGCCTTTCATTAGTGCTTTATCTTCATCGACTGCCCATCTACCAGTTTTACTACCACCTCCCTCATTGATGGTTATATTTTCTAAACCTTCTTATGTGGAAAATGCTGGAATTGGTGAGTCTGAAACTGAATCCACTGGGGTGGTGGGTAGGTGTTCAGTTACTGAATTATCATCTTCCGGGATCAGTGGAGCTTTTCCCTTTGAATTTTCTCCAGTTGGATGGATGAATCCACCTTGATTAACCAGGGGTATTCCACCTTGATTAGTAGGAGGAATTGCATACATGTCACTTTGTGGATGGTAGTACATAGGTATCTGATAATTTGGGTGGTTTTGAAAGTGTGCAAGATTTTGGAAATTTACAAGATTTTGTTGTGTTTGGATATTTGGAAAACCAAATAAAGGCGGATATTGAATATTTTGGATATTTTGAGGAGTTAGGAAATTTTGTGGGTTTGGGGAATTTTGAGGATTTGGAGAATTTTGAGAATTTGAGGTGTTTGTAGAATTTAGCAAATTGGTGAAACTTTCTTCAAAATTTTCATCCATAATTATAGAATTTCTATTATTTAAGTAACTAGTTTTTTTGAGATTTTTAAAGATGAGATAATTGTAGAGAGAAGATAGAAATGATATGTTGTGTGAAATTAGAGGATTGAATATTTATAGAAACAATTTTCATTTAAAAAAATTATGAATAGTTTCCCACTTTTTTTTTTTTACGTTATCAGCTTTTTTTATGGAGTTTTCAGATTTTTTTTGACCGTTTATGTGAATTATTGAAGCTTTTTATCCGTTGTAAACAGTAAAAATGCACCCACTTGAAAATAATTTCAGTCCAAAGGGGACCCCAAGCCACATGTCAAGGAGAGAGTGGTTTCTTCAAAAGTAAATTTGGAATTTTATACCCACCAGGCGCTTAAAACTCACGCACACACAAACTCTCTTTTCTTTTTCTTCCACGCTCCCACTCTCCCTCTCTCACCTGCTTTCCCCTTCTTCTTCCCTTTCTGCCAAAAACTTAGTTCTTAGAACTCAGTTCGTCCATGAAAAACGAACGAACGCCAACAACGGATAAAACTCGGCACGAACGTTCGTATATACGAACTTGGGCTAAAAAAACCACCGTTGTGGTTGCCCTAATTTCATTTATATTAATTACTCGGTAAACAAGTGATTATTATCGTATAGGATGTTCAGTTTGAGTCTAGATAGTATATATGGTCAGCCAAGATCAAATAGCCTAATACTCGAGACAGATTGTTAATTGTTGATAGTAGATATTATAATATTCCACTTACCTTGTAAAATGTAATTTAAATACATTAAATACTATAATGATGGACTACCTTAATTGAAAAAACTTTATCCTTAGGTCATATTCTCCTCGCATGAACTCCAGTGAGATTTAAGGTAAAAAAAAACTATTGAGGCAAAATAAAGGAAGAAACAAAAAAGGAGAGAGATAACATTGGAAGAGAAAAAAGTCTTATTTTCTCTCTTAAATTAATGGTAGAAAAAAACAAGGAAGTACTTTCCAAAGAGTTTAAGGTAGTTGCAGGAGTACTCAGGTCAAAACTAGGAACTCCCAAGCTAGAGTGCTAAAAAGGGGAAAGAAGGGCTGCACGAAATTACGTTTTTGTCGATCCCAATTTTTTATAAAATTGCAACGTGGACTAGATGATACCATGTTAGAATTTACGTGGTATTATAGAACTTTTTTATGGGAGGTTAGGAAAACAAAAAAGAAAGAGAGATGACATTTTTTTTTTGGTGCAAAGAGAGATGACATTGGATGAAACTTATGTCATATATTAATATAAGAATTGCAACGACGCCTAAAATGACTTATATTTAATTGAAAAAAGAGAATTATATATAGTTACTGAAAACTGGGGCAAATTATCAGTGTAACTTATTATTTTTATGTATTTTAAATTTTTTTACAAAAAATATATAAAGATACATACAAATATATTTAAGAGTACATGTATATGCAATAGTGATAAGAATTACGGTTGCTTTTTTTTTTCTTTTTATTTTTTGGCTTTTAGTTGAGTTAATTTGCACGCACGGTGAATACACGTATTTGAGACTTTGTATTCATATCAATTTCTTTTTCTTTAAATAGTAGATAATATTATTAGGGATGTTTTAGATCTAGGTGTTTACTTTGAGTCTTTATCTTTTAATCAATTTGTTAGGGAGGCTAATGTGGTTGCTTATATGATGGCTCATCTTAATCCACTCGACTATACCACGCGTGTGTGGGTCGGAGGGTATCCCTCTGAGCTTGGAGACTTTATTGCTGTTGACAGTTGTGATATTAATATAAGTATGTAAGTCTATGGCTTTTTTACCTAAAAAAAAAAGAAGATAGTAGATAGTATTAGATCAGCATGACACCTCGTGGGAAGCTGTATATTGAAAATGTGATTGAATAGTGAATGTGCAAAATTATTAGATCTTATACGAAAGATCCTCATTTCTATTATAGAATGTTTTTGTTTGATTGTGTTAATTTATTTCTGTTGTATTGTAATACCAATTTTCAATGCTGTATGTCTATAAATTAATGAAATCTTCCCACCCTAATTATTTCAAAAAATAGAAGGTGCGAGTTGGATTCACATAATTCAATTTCCCCAAATCAAAATCTCACTTCTAATCTCCACCGTACGTCCACTCAAATCTATGGACTACAAACTGCCAGCTCATTAACATGGGATAAAAAGAAAAAAAGGAAAAACTTTACCACTACACATCATAAGAAGCGAAGAAGTCTATCATCTCTTTTCTACTAATTGATTTGTCAAATTTTATCTTAATTGCTAAAAAAATCCAAATCAAGTATTATAGCTACCATGCGAATTTGATTTTCTAGGGTGTAACAATTTTGTTTAATTGACCCTTTACTTAGTTCGTTAATTGTTATGAAGGTGGTCGTATTAGATTGGCTTGTCCGAGTATCTGCCACAGGATGATCTTCAGCACATTAACAAGTAAGTTCGTTTTTTAACTTTCTGTTGATGCTGCTTCATTTACCAATTGTTTTGTTGCTACTTAAGAATATTAATACCAATGTAGAATGTGGGAGTTAGATGGTATGATAAAATTGTTGGTATATGAGCTGGGTTTGAACAAAAGAGATGAATGGCCAATGTGGGGGCAAATTATTAGTTGCTCCCGGAAGCATGTGTTCCCACCCTATATTTCTTGTACCTTTTTCGAGAAGATACAAGAAAAACGACTGAAAAGTACAAGAAATCTAGGTGGGAGCACATGCTCCCGGGAGTATGGTATAGATTCTGGTGTGGGAGTTGGGTTTGAGGTGGATGTCATAGTGTTTTGGGCTGGTAATATTGGCAGACGAGGTTGTCATTTGAATTGTGAGTAGCTATTGTTGTTTTTGTTGTCTTGTGCTAAATTTGCTGGAAAAAAAATTAGTATGGATGGGAGGAGGAGGAAGTTTTGGATGGTAACATTAACAAGTGAAGTGGCGGAGTTTCGTTTTCATTTTGACAGGAAATGTGTTCTACTCCAACAATACATTTGCACTTATTTATTGTCATTATGTGCATTGGTGCCCCCTCCTTGTAGACTTGGAGATTGAATGCCAATGTAGAATGTGGGACTTGGATGCCAACATATTGATGTAGAATCTGTGCCGCTTTATATCTAGTTACACTCTATGGCCTTTGTGTATAGTTAAGTTAATTCTGACAATATTCGCCAAGTTTATTTTTTTATTTTTTTGCTATTAGTTTTTACTCCCACACAATGTAACAGTACATATTGTATCGAGAATGAGGTTTTAATCCCACATTGAAAGAGAATATATGGTTACACATCTATCAATTTTTCAGTCATTTACTTGATGAAATGTGTGCAATTTTAACCAAAAATGCTTCTCTAACATGGAAGAATGAAATGGGGGTATGCTACTGCATTATTTTTGCTTTTCACTGCAGTTTTATAACTTAGTTCAACTGCATTGTCGTACTTTTTTCTGTAGTTTGATAATTTTCCCTGAGACCTGTAAGGGAGCCTTACTTTTATAAACTAAAGTAAGATTAACCAAACCAAATCCTGCAGATGTAGAGTGAGGGTACCAGAGAAAAAGAAACTCTGAGATTTTTGAATTATTTAGTGCAATTCTGGACAAAAATCAAACTAGGTAAGAAGGAATCTCTTGTGGAAGTATTTTATAGTACTTGGAAACAACATTATAAGTCATTTGACTTCTTTTTTTTTTTTTTTTTTTTTTCTGTAAGCAGTTATGCTTATGTTTGTAGGCAAGGGAATAGAGTAGCACATGTTGTAGCTTCCCTTATCTTGGCCACAGATCAGGAGATAGTGTGGTTAGGAAGTTGACTCTATTTCTAATGCTTAGTTAGTCTATTTTGTTTCAAAAAAAGAGTAGAATTTCACTACACATTCATGACATATAGTCATTACTCATTAGCTAACGCAAACTTCATACTTCTTTGAAGCCTATTAGCTCAATATGGTAGAGCATTGTGTAATAACACAAAGATGTAGGTTCAACTCCTACATAGGCTGATTTACTTAACTCAATATTCAAAAAATTCACTGAATGCGCATTGTGAAAATACAAAACTCAGTCATTTGAGTGATATAACCATTTGGAAAGAAGTACCAACATTCTCCAATACACAATCAGAAACAAAACTAAGTCATCTATTACATTATTTTCCAAAATATTGAACTTTTTCCATGTCATGATCAAACCATGCATCCTTTACCCCTTGCATAACTCTGAACCAATGTAAAGCTTGAGTGAATATTTCGCCAATCTGCAGGTTGCACAGCTGGGTAGTTCAAAGCATTATAAGCCTACAATTGAAACAAAGAAGGTGAAGGTAAGCTTTTCAACACTTCCATGGCTACCACCACCCAAAACACCCCTCTTTTCAAACTTCAAAGTCATTCACGCCACAATATCATTCACCCATGACAGCCATCAAGAGACCCCCTCCTTTTTACACTTTATGAAACTTCCTTATTTAGTATAAAACAAATATCTCCTTCCCAAAACATATAACTTAATTAGCATGACGCCACTCCACCCAGACTACCCACTGCATATATGTTTATTATATGGAGTGTGATTTTGTAGAACCCCCTTCCTTATCACCACAATATTACTCCTCCAACCACTGCCTCATACCCCCCTTCCCTCCTCCACCACCACGATATTTCCCTCCTCGATCCATCAGTTTCGTCCCTTTCAAAATCAACGACACAACCACCATATGACGACACTCTACATACAATTGTCACTACGATACTTATCCCTTTCTCCCTCTTCCCCCACTACAACAACTCTCTCCAGAAGAATCGTCGAGGCTTCATGGCAGCCTCGTATCAACAACTTAAGACGACTCACCAACATCACGACCACCTCGTAGTTACCCTCCTCCACCTCAAGGACCAAGTGAAATTTCAACACCTAACGAACTAGTTGTCCACTTGTCCCCCTATAACACCTTTGCGATAACCTCATATAGGACTACTTATGAAGTGGGTGGTGGTGGGTAAAGTTGCTGGTGGTTGTGTCATGTGCTCATCTTTTGGCTACCACTTTTATATTTTTTAATAGAGGTGATATCTTGAGTCATACTTTTTCTGTAAATGCGCTCTAATTTGAAGTTTTTTATATAAAATATGTAAGAAGAACTAAATTTAAAATTAGGATAGTGTTCTTTCGAGACAAACCTTGCTCTATTTTGAAGTTGAACATGAACATCTTCATGTATAATCTGTCAGTGGCTTAACTAATCTAAGTACTATTACATATAGTTAATGAGAACTGGTGACACACGACAAAAACTTCGAATTCAAACATGATGAAACGAAACAAAGGGTATCTGCAAGAGAGATAAGTGGTCATTTATTAAAAAATACCAGATTATTCAAATGTATGGCCTAAGAACACATAACAAACTGTACATTCGACAGACATGTTTTTACGAACTAGCAAAAGCAACAAGTATTATTGGTTTTCGTAAGCGTATTTTAAACGATCGTAATTCACTTCTTCACTATATGCTATGTAAATCCATATTTGTAGAATTGCAGAATACTAGCTACCTACAGTTGCAGTTAAAGAGTATACTACTAGGAAGTTTGGGGATAACCATATGACTGAGACAATGATTAGTTAGTCTCAGGAGGAAGATCAGCAAACGCAGGAAGCCTTTTCCTTTGAGAAGGGCCGTACAGAACTTTGTCAGTATGCTCATTATCAGCTCCTCTTGTTGCAGAGTCGGCAATTCTTGGCCTTGCAGGTCAAGCATGGTTTGCCGCTTGAGAAATGACAGAGTATGCATTGTTTTGAGAGATGGCAGGTGAGGCATTGCTCAGGTTCAAACTCCTTGCAGGTGGGGCATAGTTTAGGTGAAGCATTACTCTGAGACATGGCAGGTGAAGCAATGTTCTGAGACATGGCAGGTGAACCATCTTTCTGAGACTTGGCAAGTGAACCATCGACCAGCTTGAAGGCTGGTGGAGGTCCACCTAATGGAGCATGGTAGGTGGAGCATGGAAAGTACTCTTTGAAATGACAGCCTAAGCATTGTTTTGATTTACGGCAGGTGAAGCATAGTTCAGGAACATAGCGTTGGCAGGTGACGCAAGTTCCCATAGGCTTGTAAATGCTTGCAAAGAAATCGAATGCTGACTTGCTCAACTTCAACTGCATAATGCAATCAAAACAGAATTAGGTTTGAGCTCATATTTTCTACAAAGAATTGAGGCAGAGTTATGAAAATACCTACCTCCTGCATGTTTTCGTAGAGGTCTGGCCTAGGAACAGAATGCGACTCACGCACCTCTTGATCACTATGTGCAAACTGCAACATTTATAAAGACAATTCAACTACTGAACAAGAGAAACTACATCATAGCATACAGTTCTAACTAACGAAGTCAACAACAAGATAGACACAATGATAGCAGGATTGATGTTGTTATTGTAACTATGTGTATAATTACTTAAGAAATATAAGTGTCTCTCTTTTGTTAGGGAAATAAAAAGGAGAAAACTGGAAAAACCAAAAAGAAAAATCAGGTCACTGATAATGAACAGGTGAATCATATGTCGATATGCAACACCATTAGCGCAGCAAAATCTGAAAACCAAACATACACTAGAACTGACAATGACTACTAACTGCATATAGTCATCTGATTCTTGTATAAGCTTAGCCCTAAAAGTCTTCAGCTTCCCCCCCCCCCCTTTTTTTTTTTCTTGTAAAGATTAAGTAAGAAAATCTACGTTAAATTTAGGAGTGTGTCCTCTCGAGACCAAGTCCTCAGCTTATTTCGCAGGGCATACAAACAGTTATATTTTTAATTATCTTCGTATTTTTTCTCATGCTGATGTTCTACGTTAAACAAACGGAAAATCACACGATAACAAAAGATGTGGCAAGCATTAAAAACAATTGAAACCAAGAATGTGGCAAGTATTGAAACAATTGAAGTGAATCTCTAAGATATGAGACTAGGATCATGCATGATGCAACAACATACATATTCGGAACAGATAACACAACGGGGCCATAAACCAGAAGAAGAGTTCTACCTTGGAAGGTGCAGCATAGTTCTGAGACTTGGCAGGTGAAGCATAGTTCAGCTTCAAGGATGGTCCCGGTCTAGCTGATGGTGACGGAGTTTCCATAGTTTCCTGTGAGAGTACGCTGCAGGGAGTACTGTGAGCGCTTGAAAGTGGACCGGGTTTTGACTTGCTCACCTGCAACTGCGTAATGCAACACAAACAGAATCAGTTTGTGCTCATATCTTCTAAATCGAATTAGGGCCCGAGGTTTGAGAATGCATACCTCCTGTGTGTTTCTGTCCTGGACTGGACTAGGATCAGGACGCAACTCTTTTTCACCATGTGTAAACTGCAAATTTATAAAGGTTGATTCAACTACTGAACCAGGGAGAAACTACATCATAGCACACGTATCTAACCATAACGAAGTCAACAACAAGATAGACACAATGAAAAGAGGATCGTTGTTATTGTTTGTACGCGTATAAGTCCTTAACAAATCTCTGTGTTTCCCTAGAAAAAACAGAAAATCACGGTGAATCATATGCAACAGAATTAGTATAACCAAACATCTGGAGCCCAGACATATACTAGAACGAGCAATCTAATGACTATTAGCTAAATATGGTCATCTGATTGTCGAATAAGCAAAGCCCTGAAAGTCCTCAGCATATTTAGCAGTAAACACAGGCAGAAATCATCTTATTACTGTATCTTTTCTAATGCTAATGTTCTGCTTTAAACAAACAAAAGAAATCACACGATAACTAAGCATGTCGCAAGTATTGAAACAATTCAAGTAAAATCTCTAAAACATGAGAGTAAGATCAATGCAAAATGCAACATCATACAGATTCGAAAAAGATAGACAACGGGGAGACAAACCCGAGGAAGAGTTCTACCTTGGAAGATTGAGGTTTAAAACCCTCTTTTTTGCTTCCGCTATTATTCCTGAAGGCCATGGAAACTAACGACAGGAGTAAAATTAGCTATAGCCTACAGGGCACGAAGGAGGGATTGTGGAGGGATTGTGGAAGAAGGATCTTATATTCGACAGCAGAGTTTTGTGTTGAACGAAATAGGGCGCACGCCCCCCTTTATATACGCATTTTCTATGTATTATACTCAAATTGAATAACTATTATAACTTGGTATACAAGAATCACGGTTTACCTTAATGACTGGAAGCTTTCCTAAACAGACCAGGATACCTTCACTAGATATATTTTCTTCTTGTTCTATTAATTGATATATTATTTAATGGAGATCATATAATTTCGAAACTAGGGAAGTTTCTATAGTTTGTTAATTCCACCACAAAAACGGAAAATTAAACAGAAGCTTCACACCAGTGCAAACTGCAAAACAGAATTAGTTCTATGCTCATATCTTCTATAACGAATTAAGGCAAAGTTATCAGAATGCCAACCTCAACATTTCTGTCACCATCTGCACGAGGAACAGGAAACAACCCAAACATTAGTGCAACCTGCAAAATTTTATTAAGTATAATTCAACTACTGAATAAGGGAGAAACTACATCATAGCACACAGTTCTAACCATAATGAAGTCAAGAACAAGATAGACACAATGAAAGTGGGGAAATAAAAGGAGAAACCCGAAACCGAAAAGAAAAATCAGGCCACTGATAACGAACAGGTGAATCATATGTCCATTTGCAACAACATTAGCTTAGCAAAATCTAAAAACAAAACATACTAACAAATGACTACTACGTGCATATAGTCCTCCCGAGACAAAGTCCTCAGCTTATTTCCCAGGGCATACAGACAGAGACATCTTTTTAACTATTACTGTATCATTTCTCATGCTAATGTTCACCGTTAAACAAACAAAAATCACATGGTAACTAAGGATGTTGCAACTATTGAAGCAATTGAAACTATGTATATCGCAAGTATTGAAACAATCGAAGTAAAATCTCCAAAACATGATCATGCAAGATGCAACAACATACATATTCGAAACAGATAAGAATGGGCGATAAACCAGAAGAAGATTTCTACCTTGGACTGTGAAGCATCGTTCTGAGACTTGGCAGGTGATGCATTGTTGTGAGACTCGGAAGGCGGTGCATCGTCCTGTGTGTTTTTGTCACCGTCTGAACTAGGAATAGGACGCGACCCACGCACCTCTTGTGGACCATGTGCAAACTGCAAAATTTTACAGGATGATTCAATTACTGAACAAGGGAGAAACTACATCATAGCACACAGTTCTAACCAATGAAAGTAAGATAACAAATCTAACAAGTGTCTCCCTTTTTGTTAGGGAACTCAGGTCATTGATGAAAAGCAGGTTAATCATATGCAACACGATTAGCACAGTGATATCCTAAATCTAAACAGACGGTAGAACGAACAACGACTCTTAACCGCAAATACTCGTCTGCTTGTCCAATAATCTAAGCCCTAAAAGTCCTCTACTTATTAATGCTAGAGAAGTTAATTCTACTCTGCGTAAACTTGGGGATACCATGAACAAGGACTTTCTACACCAGTGTCTCCACAACCCCGAGGTTCGATGAAAGTATGTACGAACAACAATTTTCAGCCAAGAAAAAACAAACAAACAAACTCAACCACAACGTGCGAAATTAGACGCACTAGCGCAGTCTTAGGAGCTTCTAATGCATTACACACAATTTCCATGAGTAGATGAGCAGGAATGCACAACTACAGGTTATAGAATTCGAAACACCAGATGAGTAGTCGATAACTAATAACCACAACTCGATTACAATGTATGCATAACTCTAATCTAACCGCTCTTTCACCACAGAAGCGAACAAAATTTAGACAAATGATCATAAAATCATCAAAAGCTTTTACAGATTGCGTCGAAAAATTAGACACAAAAGCGCGATTAAAGAACTTCAAGCGAAACACCACGAAAAATCAAACAAAAGCTTCTACACAACCACACAATCGCGTAAGAGAAAATTAGACATAAATCGGCAATTTTCGTGTACACATAACACTAATCTAATCGCTTTTAATTCTTCCTTTCACTAAAAAAATTAGGCATAATTCGGTACATAAAACGATCGATCTAAACCACAAACATCAACAATAATCACTAATAGCGCCTGAAATTTTACATGAATAGCCACACAAGCAATGTCGCGAAAAGTCGCAATTAGATACAGCAAACGATAATCAAAATACTACGTTAAATAATCATAAACTACAAACATCAACAATTTACACGAATTGCGCTGAAAAATTACCTTAGTACACACACAAGCACAATTATAGATCTTGAAACAAGACAATCAATTGCGCCGAAAAATTACGTAAGTACAACAAATGCTCAAAACTCCAAAAACTCAATTAAACATCAATGCTGATAAAAGTACAGATAACAAAAAAAATTAGACATAATGAAGTACAACAAATTCACAAATTCATAACGGATTGCAGCGAAAAATTACGACACAGAAGCAGGATTAAAGAACTTCAATCGAAATGATAAAAACTCCGAAAACTCGCAATTAAACACAACAAACAATAATCAACAAACAACATTAAACAAAAGTTAATTAAACACAAGAAAGCAGAACCTCACCCTACACTCATCTCCATTGGGACATTTTTCATTCCTCTGCCAGAACTGACACATCTTCTTCTTGTAAGAACCAATCTCGACACTACGCGACAAACTCGGAAACATGCTCTCGTCCTGTAGAACCACATGTTCCTTCGCTGCTTGCTCGGTGTTACTTTTCGTTGTCTTTTTCGAGCCGCTTCCAGTGTAGCAGCTGCTGTCGAAGAAGAAATCAAGCTTCTTAGGGCGCTCGCGGCGACTTGGCGTAAACAACTCGCCTTTTGCAACCACCTTGGGGCTGTTTGAAACCTCGTCCATGACCACCATACCTTCCTCCGCCGGCAACTTCTCCTTGTTACTTTCCGGCGTCCTGTTCGAGCTCATGCTGCTGCTTCCTCCGATTTCTTTTCCTTTGCCGCTGTCTTTTTTCGGCGTGAGGTCTGATTTCTCCGGCGACTGCGGTGGCGAAGTGTTCTTCTTGCTACTGTTGCCTTCCGACATTGTTGTTCTGTTCAAGCAATTTTCTCGAAATCAGTAGCGAAATTTACGACGAAATTGTTACAGTTATACGAAGCAATTCTAATAGAGTAAATCAAGAATCTATACAATATTCTAGGTGATAATACTGTAAACGATATTATGTGATAGAAATATAATTTCCTTTAAAATTAATAGCAAAATGTGCGATTAAATTGTTAGGATTACGCAAATGCGAGATGAAATTAGCGAAATTCACGACGAAATGTTTCTTGTCTCTGTGAAATTAAAGAAAGCAAAGTGGAGTGAAGAAGAAAGGCAGAAGTCTACTTGTCTCTGTAAAATTAGCGAAACGTAATAGCGAAATGTTGTTGAGTGAGATAAAGCTAACGAAATTGTCCACCTAGTTTTCTAGAAAATTAATAGCGAAATTTAGGATTAAATTGTTAGGATTATTCAAATGCGAGATGAAATTAACGAAATTCCGAGTATTAAAGTTCCGGTTAAGTGATCGTCTTACATAAGGAAATGTAATGTTTCTTGAGTGATAAAGAAAGTGAATTAAGTTGTGTCTGTAAAGAGGAAATGAGCGGGAAATGAAGGAACGAGAGAACAGAGGAGTGAGCTGATATTTATAGTTAGTGCTTGGCGGGAGGTTGTTCTGTTAAATGGAGTTGGAGTCTGGTAAACAACTATCCGGGTCGGGTTAATTCGGGTTAGATGAAGTGTAGCATCGCTTTGTTTCGGGTTGAGTCAACTTATATTTTCAGGTTTATGGTGGTTTTTTTTTCTTTTTTTTTTTTTATGGTGATTGTCTTCTATTTTTGTTAATGGTGATTTTCCTTTTTTTTTTTCTTTATGGTGATTGCCATTTTTTTTTTATGGTGATATTCATATTATTATTGGTTCGGTTTAGTTTTACTACTTGGTTTGAATTGATTAAAACTACCCGTGCGATGCACGGAATTGTTATAGTTTATTTAACATTACATGATCTTTTGACACAATTTCGACTCGTTATGGGACTTGATGCATGCATAAATCATTTGTAAGGTAAAAATTAATCTTTCATTTTTCTAATATATCAAACGATCATATGACGGGAAATTAGTAACAATAGCTACGTATTAAACAAAACCTTTGTGACAAAATCACGGTCAAAATCGAGATTTAATAACATGGACTGATGACATAAAATTTGTATAAGTTATTTGATCAAAATAAAACAAAATTTGGAAATCTTTCAACATTTATTGAAA
>CAAKMY010035354.1:0-11828 GCA_901111285.1 Corrigiola litoralis | reverse complement strand
CCCCCCCCCCCCCCCCCCCCCCCAGCCCAAACTTGTCCCTTGCCGCTTATCCTCTTCCCTAATTTCCCGGTCAAACACCATCCAATTTCATTGTAAACCCATTCCCATACATGATTAAAACCACCCAATCCCAAACCCAAATACCCTGCCACCACTAGTCTTTACTCCCTGATTTTTTCGCGGACCGAAACGACAATCTAAACCCTACTCTACTCCGCTTAACCATTCGCAAGATGGTGACGGCGGCCTTGATGACGAGAGGGTTGGCGGATTGGGTGAGCTGCCACGGCGGCGAGGACAAGAAGAGGGGCCCACCATTTGTGAAAGGGAGGGAGAAGAGGGTGACGTCAACAGGAAAGAGAAGGGGATTGAACGCGGTAGTTGTGTAGAGGAGAGAGAAAGCGCTAAATGAGGAGAAATATTGGGTTTGATAATGATGATGTAGCTTTAAGAGTGGTTGTTGGGTGGGGTTTTTGAAGGTATTTGAAGATCATCATTGTTGTGAGGAAGAGGAAGAGTGGAAGGTTTCGGGGGAGAGGCAGGAGAAGGGGGCAGTGGGGGTTAAAAGTTGTGAGAAATTCAAGATTATATATGTTGTGACTTCTGAGGATGTTCTGATAAGAAGAAAGAAAGAGGGAGAAATTTTAATGGGGATTTACTGAAGCAGGGAAGCAGTGGGCCGGGAAGGGAAGAAGGAAAGCTGCCAGCTGGGGGAAGAAACGAACATGGAGAAATAGATTGGCTGTTTAATCCTACTCATCGTCAATTTCAGCTTAAAAAGAAAAAAATTAAGCCACGTATGTAAACATGGCTGGCGATTCCGCCGTCGGTCACCTAAGGACCATTACTGTATACATACTTAATTCTTAGTAATACTAATATATAGGTCGTTAGATCGGATTATTGTTGTTTGTTCAGGTACAGTTCGGATTATTTATATCAATTATTCCTTTTTTTTGTTGTTGTAGCATTTACCCTTGTTTAATTTCAACACATCTTGCATTAGTATGAGACGGTAAAGTTTACTACCATATACCCCTAATATGATACACAAAATAATTAGGGATATATATACGTAGACACTAAATATAGCACCTATTCACCTAAACGCAACACCCATTAAATAATTTTTTTAGTTAATGTTTCCCATAATACCCTTATTGAGTTTTAAGGCTTTAGAATAAAAACAACACTAATTAAATATAGTAAGTAGTATTTGGCCCGTGCGATGCACGATAATATTGTTGTTGTATTTTGTAGGTTTTGTTATTCATTAGTTAATATTGATGTAGAAAATAATTAGTAGTTTAAACCTGCAAATGGTCAACTATAAATCTAGTGTTTGATCACGTGTGATTCACGAATCTTTAAAGAAAATATGCCTGTGACATAAGGCCATAAATTGTTGATGTACCAATTACATATACCATGTCACTAAAAAAAATGTATATACCATGTGACCATAGATGTTGGTGGAGGAAAGGAAAAATATAAATTTGGGTGATGAAGACTGCACCAGAGTTATAATTTTTTATATTGAGGTTTGAGGCTTCAAAATATTAAAAATTGGAGTGTATTTATCATGTAAATCAACTGATTTAAGAAATTTGGATTGTAGCATTATTCAGTAGTCGATGTAGGACTTGGAAAGGCATATATAAATATGTTAGATTGCCAATCAAGGGTAAATAAAATTGAATTTAAATGTGTCAGTTTGTAAATGTTATTATTTGGTTTGTAGCTAGAAGGAGGAAGGTATTTTGATGCCATATAGGCGTAATTCTTGAGCGACATGTAGGATGACTAGGTGTCAGACTCCTGTTCATACAACGCCTTTTAATAGTTTTATAGTTTTTGGCCCGTGCGATGCACGGAATTGTTATAGTTTATTTAACATTAAATGATATTTTGACACAATCTCGTCTCGTTATAGGGCTTGATGCATGCATAAATCATTTGTATGGTAAAAATTAATCTCTTATTTTCCTAATATATCAAACGATTATATGACGGGAACTTAGTCACAATAGCAACGTGTTAAGCAATACTTTTCTGACAAAATCACGACCAAAATAGAGATTTAATACCATGGACTGATGACATAAAATTTGTATAAGTTATTTGATCAAAATAAAAAAATTGGGAAAGTGCAATAACTATTGTTATTAATTTCCCTATTTCCTTTTTTCTTTTGATAATATGGATATGATTAATTATTTGGGCCCCATTGTACACGTAAGCGCCGACTTGGACATATATTAAAAAGACGCCAAATGGCAGCTTGTCTGCACTTTAACGCCTTTTAACATATTTGTATAGATTACGTATATGATGACATGCAGATATGGTGCAATGCCTTTTAATAGCATTGTATGTATGTATAGATAACCCAAATAAGCCTCACTCAAGTATCTGAGCAATTCTTCTTGTTGTTTTTACAGAACTTCCTTCTTGTATCATCAAATCATCACCCATTGATAAATAAATGGAGTGTTTCTAGTAAAAGTATGAACTTTAGTGTGACTGTCTTACCAAAACTTAAATTGACGCCCTTTAAAATTAGGAAAAATTGATGAAAAAACAACCATCTTTGGCCCCAAACAAGTATGGTATCACCTTAGTAAATCAATGAAAATACCACCACCTTTGTACTTTCGTCACAAAAATAGAACACGAGTCACCAAAGGAGGAATCTCCGGTCTATAAATGATTATGTGATATTTATAGGAGGTGTGGGGAAAAGTACAAACCAGAGAAGAGCTTACATAGCAAAATGAATATTTTACCAGAGAAGTGTTCTTCCGTGTTACACCACATATTCTAGTCTAGCCTAAGTTGAGGATAAAAATGAAAACCACCATTCTAGAGCTCCATGTAGAGGAATATATTGCATAATACCGCGAGATAAAATCACAAGAAGTGCATAAGTTGCACGCTAGTCTAACAGCACGCTAATCTAACAGTAAGCACAAGTCTAGAAGACTATTCAAGGCCTAGCATCGTGAAAAGATATACACCCTTAATTACACGTTCTCTTCAGCTCAACCGTCAACCGGAAAACTCATCTTTCAAACATTCAGCAACTGCAACTTTCAATTGTTGCATCTTCTTTTTTCCCGACTGCAGCAAAGCCAAAGGCAAGATTCATCATTAGCAGCCACCCTTTTTGTTTTTTAATTTTAAGAGATCATAAGCAGTCACCTTATGTTAGTAACTTTTAACTAAAATTCAAAAGAAACAGGCAGCAGAAAAATGACAAATTATAAGGAAAATCTAAGACTACAATACTGTTTAACAGCTTCTGACTTCTGTCCATTCAGATTTCAGAAACAAAAGAAACAGATAACCCTTTAATGCAATACTGTAGGCATGAAGTAAGAGCTAGAATGGTAGGTCAACCACATCTGAACCTTGGCGTTGGGGTTAAAACTCCCCTGTAACTTCATGGTTTTTTACCACCAACTTCAAGGTTGAGAAGTAGAGGTCAGCCTAGCGTAAAAGAAATTTAATTCAATGAACACTACAAAGCATCACATTCCACACCGGTCACAAGCAGAACTATTTACAAGCTGAAGTCTGGTGAGATGTTTAATGACATTGCAAACAGATTTTTCAGAATGTACCAATTAGTCAATTACCTTATGGACAGAAACTATTTGTCTCCGTGCATCAATGAGATGGGTCTCAACTGCTGCTTCTACTTGCAAAAGGAGCTTCCTATGCGATGCCTCTGACCAGATAAGAAGGTTAAATGCATACTGTAAGAGATTAGCCGAACATCCACAAAATATTGAATGCAACCTCCTCTTCTGGATTCATTATTGTCAGACATATTGTACAGAAAAAAAAAACAGAATGCTCAATTTTGTATCAAGGAAAATTTCACCAGTTAGACTTGTGTATCAAGCAACAAAAGCACAACTTAATCTCCTACCAGCTGCTAAGAGGCAAAAAATTACAATTTAAGTTCATATCCTTTTTCAGGTATTTGCAAATGGACTTCAGCTGTCAGCATACTAAACCTAAGAGGAACTTTTCAGCTGCTGGAGACGATATAGCTGCCAAGATCTATTGCATACACTTGAGAGTAGGTACTCTCAAGTATATAGGTATGTACCTTTATGTATTTTTTGACCAAAAAAAATCAAAAGTAAATAAAAGTGTCTTAAGTTAGACATGAGAGTAGTAGGTACTCTCAGGTGTACCTAATAATTTGCCTATAACTGCTTGTTCCATCTAGGGGAAAGATGCAATGAAATGTCCCACAAAAGACCCAAATTTAAGAGAACATAAGCTGTTAACTAAGCAAATTGAAAAGTTTAGATTACAATTATCAAATGGCATCCTAAACTGTAGTGGCCATGGTGAAACTACAAGAGCTATCTTACCTAGACTTTGGACTGTATCACACGGCAAAAGGGAGCCGAGGACCCGAGACTTGAATTTTGAGACCATATACTATAAGAAACTAGGAAGTGGTGAGACGAGTGTGTTGAAGACTTGAAGTGATTTGAAGACAATAACTATCTTAAGTTCCCTTACATAGTGCTTGGGTCGAGTATAGACCTGATTAAAGAGAGGGAGCACGTTTGTGGTGTTTAGGGATCATAAACAATGAGAAAATCAAACGCACTGAAGATTTGTGAGAGGACCAGAGCAATACAAAGAACAGTTGTGAACAGAAACATAAAAGGCAAGTGCTATGAATGCCATTTTCTATTTTTCTTAAATAAAATTGAAAGTGTCAGAGGGTATCTAAATATGGAGGACCCAATAGGGATGAGCTGAAGAATCAAAGTAACAGAAGCATTGGGATAATTTGGTATTACAAGAAACTGCGGAGCCCCCACCGATGTTAAATGAGCTTATAGCTACTCATACGATTCGGGGGGCAGTTTATAATTAGCTTTGCAATCCACTTCTTCGGCTTGAGAAGGTAACCTCGAAGTAGGTTTTTCAGGTGCTTCTACAATTTCCCATGGTCCTCCACGTAGTGATCTAGTGTCATAAGAAACTAGGAAACAGGACACTCTAGTTGTCCAACGCCTTTATCAACATAACAGTTAAATCTTTTTCAAAAAACTTAATGACCTTACGACTACCTGCAGTGGTTCCGGAATCTCTGCTGTTTTTTCTCTTCAATCCACTCCATGAGAACTCAAAGCATATGGAGAGAGGATAAAGGCCTAAACTAAATACTAATTTCTTACTTGTGCAGTACTATACTTGAGCATACAGAAGGTGGTTTAGGTGGCTTCATACTGTTTGTAAGGAAAGAAATTAATGCTGGGTTAGAAAGAAATCTGCAAAAAGACATTGGACCTGCAAATGACGACAGTGGTAGAACCGTAGAACTATGTGAAATATCGATCGGAGTTATTCAACCAAAAGAGAAAATGGGAAATGGTTCATGAGGTACATTTTAGAAGGATGTTTAGAGGAGAAAATTGGATCTCTGAAAGAGAGGTCATGCCCACTTACGTTCCTTATGTATTTCAGCTGTGCAATAATAAAGAGAAGGAGACTTTGTGGCAATGTGCTTTATTGGCTATTTTATGGAAGTCTCGGGTTGGAAAGAAACTCCTTACCCCTAGGGACGAATTACTTATCTGGCCTCTATGGACCAAGCAACAGCGTTTTTCAGGGATACCATACCCCTATAACTACCTTTACAACAAAAGTGGTGCAACTTGTAGTCAGCCTTTTTGAGAGGATGTGTTATCCTTCTCCATATAAATTTCCACAATTAGTTTCTAATAAAAAAAATAGAAGACAGGCCCATCTTGTGTGTACTTGTGTTCTTACTTTCAACATGCAGATCGAGGATATAGCACATTCAATGTCAGTGAAAAAAGTGTGCATGGGCTATCACAGATTTGTTCTTGTGTACATGCATGCAACTATGGTGTACATTCTCTTTTCTAACATTGCACCTCCATCACTTGTCGACGTGGCGTTCTATAGTATGGTGTCTCCCCTTGATCCATTCCATTAAGAAATAGAAACCCAGACCATACATGAAATGAGTCTATAAGAAAATCCAGACATAATATTCACTCATGTTTTAGCCTGGGGGTCTATAAGGAGCAGCCTTTCTGCTGGTCACCTAATCAGGGTATGGCAGGATATGTCTTCATCATGTCTTCATCTCTCCAGGCTCACTCATGACAGAATCCACACTCGACTTTGTTTGAACTCGCCTAGTTAAGGCAGTGTATTTAATTTAAGGCAAAAAAGTATGGCTTAGCACTGTTGAATGTTGACAAATATGCAAGACATGATAGAGTTATTTAGAGACACTATACTAGATGTATCCATCCAGGCTACGGAAGGACGGTAGCATATGACAGCCTTAGATTGATTTCGTCGCGAGACAAACAGAAAGGCACTTTTTAAGAACAGAACAAGAGGTTTAAGATAAACTTACTTTGTCTCTCTACCGCTCCTTTTAGTTCTACATGCTGTGTTTCCAGCCCTTCCAGTGCACTTCTGCAATCCTGAAGATACTTGTGGATCTCTTTCTTAAACTTCTCATGTATAACCTTAAGGTTTTCTTGTTGTTCTGCATTATAAGCACTACTCAGATACGCTTTGAAACATGCAAGCACATACAAATTTTACCAACAAAAACATGCAAAGGAATGCTTGTTCGTCCATCTGAAGGAGATCGGAATAATTAGATGACCAATGGAACAACAAAAGAGCAGAATACACATGCACAAGCATAATTATCAGCGGTTGTCATTATTCTCATCTAACAACAGTCAGCAGTTATTATACTTCTTGAAATAGAAAGACATCTTACAAGACAAAACCAAAGCACAGAATAGAAAACCACTTGATGTCTTAACGGAGAAAAAGCAAAAGAAAATGTGAATCTATACTTTTTCATTCACAGGTTGTTTAACAAGACCGCCGCACGGTGAGATAGAATCACAAAAGACCAGCTGTTTTTCATTTGAGAGTGGATATAGTGAGCCAGGAGACTTAAAGTTAAAGACATCGCTACAAATTGCAAGCATTCTTCAAATAGTAGGTGTTATTACTGCAAGACAAAGGAACATTTAGTTCTCAAAACTAAAAGGACAAGAGATATGAAGTTATATTTGGATTTGGAGCTTCAAATATTAGCAAGATTTCTCAAATGCGTAAGAGTTTGACATAAAGTATTGTACTTCACTACTTAGTAAGTTAGTATAAGCGTTGAGTAAACATTTAAAATGTTACCATTGTATTTATTTTATAATAAATATCTGACACACATGTGCTGAAAGTAGCAATGAAATAATGATTCCTATGCTACAGATAAAATTTTAGAACCACACACCACTCAGCAAACCTTGCAGAAATAACACATTGACCCATTAAGCATGAACTAACAGGTATCTATGCCAATGCCCTATAATGTACACTGTACACGGTGGACAAATTACCCCATTATGGAAAATTATGTCACCAATAAACAGTCAAGCATCAACCAAGGAGCATCATAGAACAAACCTGAAAATTCATTATATCTATGAGTAATCTGGTCTGTGTAATTGACACTTCGATAAAGCAACCATTACCTTGAAGCCTTGTCTCCAGATGTTTTCTTTTAGATGTTTTAAGGCTTGCTAGCTTCCCTCTGAAACATCAACAGGCCAAAAAAATTTCAAGATTCAATTATTCGCAATAATTCAGTCCACAGGTTGAGAGTACCTACAAATCTGTCTGAATCTGAGACTCGACATTCTGCAGCTGTGAATGAATTTCCTCCGCAGCAGACATCAATATTTCCGAGCATCTTTTGTTTGTTGCCAATGTCATTTTGCTTTTAACTTTTTCTAAACCCAATCCCAACAGAGAAATTATTCTGGAATACATCAAGCAAAATAAACATCAATTGACGATTGCAGATTAGGAAGGAAAGACTTTTGTATTACAAAAATATTCTTTCATTTTTCCTTATTCATGACGAAGGGAAAAACCTTGTGAATCCATCAGCTGCACCTTTTTCAAAAGATTCTGTTAAGACATCACCAGTACTGCCACCTGTTGACCACTCATATGGCATAAAATAAGCAAAGACCAAAAGGTAAATCTTACTCTCTTTTTTTTTTTTTTTTTGAAGCAAAGGTAAATCTTACTTAAAAAACATCCCAAAATACAGAAGCACGCTGAAAAATAGGGGGATGTACCTTTTGGAGTGGCTGAAGTAGGACTCACATCATCATAGTCAAAACCATGGCTGCAATGTCGTTTGTTACGGAAGAACATAGGTTTCTCCACAAGCCCAATTTCTGAAGATATGTGAATGTCTTTTGAATAGACTGCACAACAAACACGATGTTGTCATGAATAAATTAGACATAAGGGTAAAGGTATTAAGAAAGATGATAACAGAACCATGGTTCTTATGGTCAACAAAAGCATGTCTAAGTTGCTTAAGAATTGGTAAAAATCACTGCTAATATGACATCACAATCAGTTGTTACAAATTCTATTAATGCATACTCTAGATAAATCATGAATCTCAACAATAAAGAATAGCATGAAAGCAGTGGAATGGCATTATGAATCAAAGGGTCATCACATAGATACTCATGCTCAAATAGTCAAACATCCCAAGATACTACTAACATCATTATCACTAGGATTAATGTTTCTCTCCTTTGCACTGGACATGCAAATACCCTTGGCCAAAATATTTGAAAGCGATGCTCCTCCTTTAATTCCTAATATGCAGGTTCTTCATCTGTTTATTTGGCTTCATGCCTTCAAGCGGTTAGTTTGTGAAGCTCAAATGACACTAAAGGCCTTCTAATAGGTGAATGATTGGTAAAGCAGCAAACCCCCAACCGTAAAAAATGAAATCAGACAAACACCAGAATGCTCCAAACGCACTATCAGTATGTTGACCACACACATTAAACGCTTGCCAAAAAAGAACTTCACTGCAAAACTTTCAAGTTGTGCTACAAAGACAAGACTAAGTACATGCTTAGTATATAAACGAATCAACATCTCTGAGCAAGATAATGCTGTTGTCCTCATATTCCTACAACATGATTTTTAAAGCTAAACTACGTTAAAGTAATAGTGATATGCACGCGCACACACACACTGACGCTCTATTAAGAAAGATCCTCTTGAAAGTAGCTATTTGAAAAGGTTGCAAGAGAAACCACAGAGTAAGATATCACTGCATCTCAAAAGAGACTTTCTATCTATTTCAAAGGGATGCCAAGCACAGGTCAAAGACAAATTAGCCTCTTGTCAGTTAAAACAAAAGAAGTAATACAGAACATGTGAGATAAATGGTCTGTCGGGTCCAATGGTGCTACACCATCTACACTAGATGCATTACTACACAACATGTCTATACATTCAATGATGTAATAAAGACAGAACTCTGATTCATATGTTTCCTGGGGGTTCGCAAAAAATCTTACAAAATGATGAACATCCTCATGGCGACATCATATCTTTCCGAACCAGGGGTGCTACTACTTTGTTTCGGCAGTTGATAAATGAATGAGCATAAATGAGAGGGGGGGGGGGAGACAACCTTTCTCAGCAGATGAAGCCTCCTGAGTGCTATCCGAATCTTCTCCATCAAGAGTGAAGAACCCAGTTCCTGCATCCTTATCTTCTCTAGATGATTCCTGTGCAACGGCAGGGGTGACTTGAGGTGTATCTGAGTCATTCTGGAAACAACAGAAAAGGGTATATGACAGGAAGAAATTGGCGTATAAATGCAATTCAGCAAGACAGTCAGATAGTAAGAGCTGAACACGAAAAGTATCGGAGTCCTCACAGAAAAATCAGAATTGTCCTCCTCTATAGTATCTGAATTCTGCCCACGTTCGAGAACTTGATCATCCTGCCTCGTCTCATTAGCACCAAATTTGAAAATCCCAGATTTGTCATTTCCAGAAGCATCTGAATTCTGTGCACACTTGAAATGAGGATCGCCTTCAAGAACTTGATCCTGCCTCGTCTCATTAGCACCCACGTCGAAAATCCCAGATTTGTCAATTGCAAAAGCATCTGAATTCCGCGCACGCTTGAAATGAGGATCGCCTTCAAGAACCTGATCCTGCCTCATCTCATTAGCAACTACTTTAGACTTGTCATTAGCAGAAGCATCCATGCCTAACACCTCGCGCAGCTTCATCTTGAGAGCTTCTTTGCCGCTTCTGTCCTCCATATCATTTGGTTTGGATTCTTGCTGTCCGAGTGCAGATGCAAAAGCCGCAGATCTTCCATCAGCAACACCTCTCTTGCCCGAAAGGCTGTCAGCGTCTATCTGTTTGTCGACAGCAGCCTGTGACAGCGTTTGGTTCGCAGGGACGTCTGTATGTGTCAGCCTTATGCCGCGTGAGCTCTTACTTACGGCTGGTCTGGACGATGCTGTGACCCTCACAGAACCATACTGAGCATCATCTTTGCAGTTGTTAGCAACACTGTCATGTTGCGCCGTCAAATGGGGTGCCTTAGACGACGCTTCCTTGTCATCAGCAGCTCCCTTCGTAGATCGAGAAGCACCACGCTTACCGAGAGCAGAGTCCACACGTAAGCCGATGGACATCTTCTGAGATTGCGTAAACCCTTGATAATTGCTACAAAAACTCATCTTCTCCTATCCTATCCTCTCCTGCAAAATCAAATAGAATGGAACAGCAATCAGTCCCTTTGAATACTCGGAAAAAAATCGTGTACGAGACGGTCCGATTTTAAGTTAAAATTATACGACCTTTAACCAGTAACGGATCCAAAATAGGAAATTTGAGAAGCAATTCTGCTATATTTTTAACAACTTTCTACCCTTTTCTGATTTTTTTTTTTCTACCATTTTTCACCTTATTTTTTACCATTTCCCAAAAATTGGGCTACGAGCATCGCCTGGGCGGAATTAAACATAAAGTGGTCAATTTAATTACAATGTTCGAAAAAAGCGACCACTTTAACTGAAATCACGACCAGCTTAAATAGCCGTCCAATTTTAACTTGAAATTAAAATGAGACCGTCTCTTCTAATAACTTCCGTATGTCCAATTACATAACTCGACTCATACAAACCCTAGTCCTGTATTTAAGGCAAAATTGGGATTCATAAATAAATAGCTTAAAATGGCGAAACTAACATCAGTAAACACAAGCATCTCGTATTCCAAGTAAAATGCACAAGACAAATAAATTCATTTGTGTACAGTTAAGTTGAGATTCACAAATAAATTCATGATTAATATCAACAGTACGTAATGGTATAATTTATATTAATACCTGAAATTAAAAATGAAGAGCGGTGTCAGTGTGTCAGTGTGTGGTTTTCTGTTACGTCGTATGATTAATGAGCTGGCAAAATATTTCTATTTCTAGCTCTCTTTTTTCTAGCGTTTCTATTTATTTATTTTTCCCGCCCAAGGCTGTACTTTTTTTTGCGGGGATATTGAGCGGGAGTACTTGCCTTGCCTACTTTGTGAGACGGTCTTTGGTGGCACTTTTTTCTTTTTCTTTTTTTTCCAATATGAAAATAAGAGAATTTAGATGAGCCTCTTGAGATTTGGGGCTTGAGAGGTTTTTAAGTTTAAACCCAATATTTATATTTTGTTTTTTTTTGGAGAGAGAGTGGAATTTTGGGGGGTGTATGGTTCAAATGTCGGAATGGAAACGAAATAAAATCAAAAAATTAAGGGATTTTCTCCTGTGTACCCCTGTACTATACACGAAAATCCAAAATACCCCTGTGTTTTTTCGACTAATCCAAAATACCCCTGAGGTCGATTTTTCGACCCAAAATACCATTATTTTGGACGGACGTTAGGTTAGACGTTAGGTTAGTT
>CAAKMY010035353.1:0-11859 GCA_901111285.1 Corrigiola litoralis | reverse complement strand
TTAATCCCTAATATCGACGGTCGAGGTTTGATCTCTTATTATATGCGTCGATGTATATCATATGCGTCGCGTATTATAGAATTTTTGCACAAGATCGGACCCTAATCGGAGCCAAACAGTACATTTGTTAGTCACTCTTACTACTTTCCTTGAATACGTAAGCGCCAACTCAAACTTAAAACTCAGCTTAAAATTTTTTGGTTTGGTGGGAGTTCTGATGGTCTATCTATACTTTTGGTTTTCGACGATTTGCTTTTCATCTACTGGACCAACTGATCTTCCCAAACGGATTGCCGCACTCAACATGCATGAAATTTGTTAAAGTACAGTCTACGTCGCTTAAACGTCAAAAGCATTAACATGTTCTAGAAAGAGAACCTCAGCCTTTCATAATATCATTCTAGAATGATCTGGACTCTATATATTTCATTATTCTCCCATCGAAACCTACAGAGTATTAGCATAAACCTTATTGACAGCACAAATTCTCAGGCTTTATGCATTATCTTATTGTCCAAGTGATAGTAAACGAATTACATCATAACGAGCTAGGTAAACAATCTCAACTTGTACAAGGATGTCAATCAAACAAAAGCAAAGCATAACAAGGAATCGATTAGCACAAATGCCAAAATCTATATAATTCCGATAACATTCTCACCTTTCCATGCGGGGACATAAAAATTTGAGGTTACATCTAACCAGGAATCAGAATTAATATCAATCTTGTCAACGATAAATTGTACCTTCAAGCCTGAAGCATTTGATTACAAAATCCTTCAAAGCGACTTGGGCCCTTTTTAAACCTTATTGCTTTATGCTTAGCGATATTATTTATATATGTTATATTTGGTTATTATCTTGTTGCATGTTTAAGTGATCACCTCCAACTTATATGCAATAAAATCAACTACATCTAATCTAATTTGGGGTTTGACTATCAATATCTTATATGGCATCATATTGCATGATTTAAGGCTTTTATATAGGAAATACAATCCGCTGACGCAATACATCTTAACGATGTGTTAGCTGGATGACTTTATTCACAAATCTGAATATGTGGTACTCTTTACCATAAGAGTTATTCATGAGATGCCCATATAAGAACTTAATGCGCATTTAATGACTAAAGTATATGGTATGTATTTTTACTTTGGGCTAAGATGAACCCAAAACACTAGAAGTGTTATCGAGAGCCTTTAATTTCTAGCTATATAAAATATTTAAGTTTAGGACTTAAATAAATATTGTGCTAAAATAAATTGGAATAATCAACTTAAAGCTACTTGTACTTCATAATTTGGACTAAAGTGAGCCCATTCGGTTAAATTGGTTGAAATGACCCATTAGTCATATTAAGTTTTGAACCTTTGGGTTGAAATGAGCCCAATTTAATTGAATAAGTAAGAATTGCCCAATAAAATAAAACTGGTAATTCTTTTTGGGCTTGGAGGAGCCCATTTAGGCTAAATGAGTCAGAATAGCTCCTTTAGGTCATTTCACATTTCGCCCTCGAGTTAAAAGAGGCCCATTATGCTATATGAGTTATGATGGCCCATTTTCTATGAACTTAAAGTCTGAATGTAAATTTTAAACTCTAGGATGTATTTGAGACGTTGCACATCCCAGCAAGCTCCAGTGGAGAAGGAGGAGGGAGATGTACAGGGATGGTATCCACTACATACATCCCTGTGACCCGAGTGACTTTATAACAAAAGTCATGTTCTATAATAAGTATAGGAGGCCAGACTCTTCAGAGGTTATGACAATCTAGAGGATATACGCGCTGTTTGGGCGGGGTAGGCCTCGTGATCAGACAGAGCGTCATAGATTTAGGATTTGGCCCAGTTCTTGGAGGGATGTATGCTCTTAGTGGCGACTTGACTGACCATTGTCTTTTGTGAGCCATTCTGGAGAGGTTTTAATTTGGGATACTACGTACTAACACATTATTGACCACGTATGACGAGTTGTTCATGAAGCCTCTCTACTTTTCTTATATTACTAGGCTACGATTTGGCGGGGTTCTAGTGTTTTTGCATATGGATTTGATGGGTACACACCCCATGTGCATGGAGCTTCTAGGTTTCCTTTTTTTTTTTTTGAAATTTCATGTGGTACCTTTGAACTTTTACGTAATTTACCAGGTACTCAAATATTTAAGTTTGGGTAAAAGGTATTCCTGAACTTTTAGGTTGGCGGTATTTTGGTACCCCTCCGGTAATTGTTGTCTGTTAGTTTGATGGAACTGTTTGTTTCTCAAGTTTAGCGATGACGTGACAATAACTACCTAGAGACGTGACACTTTGAATGACGAATTTTTCAAAAAAAAAAAACAAAATAATTTTCCACAATGCATTTCCGATTACGTGGCACTAATTCCGTAAACTATTTATTTGTACATGGTACCCCTTAAGTTTTAGGCCAAGTTAATATATGCCCTCGAACTTTGTAAAAGTGTGCACTGGGTACCCCTATAGTGGCGCGCTACTTTGATAATTGCCCTAATTGAAGAACCAAAGAAAATGTTATAGCAAGGGCAAGCTATATATATGCAACAATAATGTAGGTGAATTGAAGAGAAATTGTGACGAAAATGTGGTTATTGTTTGTGAATTGAGAATAAAAATTGATGAGCATTCAAATTATGTCCAAAGTACCTACTTATATACATGTTTCTTCTCTTTGTTGTTATGAAATCAAGAAGAATAATATTTCAGAATGTCTATTATGAAATAAAGATCAACAAGCTATGACTAATGCATGTGCATGTATATGTAATCTAAATACCCCCAAAGTATTACATTAAAAAGACCACCATACTATAGTAATCAAAAGACACCCAAAGTATTATTTTCAAAAACTAGTCGTTCGTAGGGGTACCTGGTGTACTCATTTACAAAGTTTGAGTGTACCTATTCACTTAAACTAAAAGTTAAGGGATACCTTATGTAAATAAATTGTTTATTGTAATCAAACGGTCTAGATTCAAGTCAAGTGCAACTTTGATGATCTAAAAGAATATCAATAAAAACTCATAACACACATCGGATGGTCATGCATTTAATAGGCATGATTAATTATTTATCTAACATTCAGATCATAAACATGCATAAAAAGTTACTACTTCAAGGATTATCAATCACAAACGTACATTTAACAGTTCTAGCAATAGATTGGTAAACTAGTTCACTAGTTGTACACCTAGCANNNTAAAATCAAGCACAAGAATTAATCTATACCCAAAGGAATAATAAAAGGACGTTTAGAATATCAAAATGTTAATAAACTGATTTGAATTGTCTGAACCAAAGAGTAAAGAGTTTAGTTCTCCATACACATGATGTTATTCAAAGAGTGAGATGTAGGAAAGAGTAATAATGAATAATGATAAAAACCAAGTCTCAGGGTCTTAAATATACCCTAATACGTTTCTTAGTACAATTGGAAACTTAACTAAAATCCGGAACAAACTGAGTCAAATAAGGAAAAACTTAAAACATAAGGGATCACGACTCGCCAAATTAGTCCGCGAGTCGCGGATCTGCTCGTCCCAAAATCAAGCAACCTGCCTCCGCGAGTGGCGAAATGAGTCCGCGACTCGCGAAGGTCTGCATCTCCGAATTCTTCTTTGTTCTTCCTTGTCTTCTGTTCACTTGAGTCTTCTATATTTTAATCTTCAACTCTTGAAATTGCCGAGTATGCTTCATTGAATCCCGAGGCAAGATAGAAAAGACCAAAATATCCCTAGACGTGCAATATCACATTAAAAGCATGATATCCCATCTTTTCACAAACCAAAGGAATTACCATCTAAAACAAGTCTCTAGGGTGTCTAAAATAAAGTAAAAACACCAAGTTGTACCCTATAAAATAGGGCATATATTTTCGGTGTTGCCCGTGTTGGTAGTTTTGATATCTGTTTTATTGAATTTGAGATAAATTACCAAATTTTGGAAAATTTGGAAATAGTACGTAGTGGAAAAAAATGTTGAGCTGAAAATTCTAACTTAAACTAAATGACTCGATATTGATGACCAGACTCAAACCTAATGAGTAGCAGTGGCGGAGTCGGGATTTTGAGTTAGTGGGGGCGGACAAACATCACTAAAAAAGTCATATAGAATAATACAAGTGCGTAACTTACACTGATAAATAACATTAAATCGAACCTCGTTTCATAACAGATTCTGTCAAATACTATTATAAGATTGAGTTTAAATAATAAAAATCATACTATTTTAGGTGACAAAACATTACATCAATTAGTGAAAACATAGAGCGACACATTCAAAGGCATATTATAAGTTAATGAATTGAGAAATTGAAAGGTCGTGGCAAAAGTTACGTATACTCTACACTACTAATGCGCTAGAGCTTGTATATTACATAAAAAAAATCTATGTAAAAGCTAAAATTAGACTTTATTAAAATAAATTACTCTGTATTTAATTTGAATTTGTCACCTTTTTTATGTGTTCATGAAAAATAGTTGTTTTAGCTCAATTTATGATCGAGCCTACTTTGAAGTTAAACCATCTTTTTTAATAATTTGTAATAAACTAGAAAAATAATTTGTAACAACCATCTTTTTTAATAATTTTTAATAACCAATCACCCAGTACGAATGACCCTAATAAAAACCCAAGTTGAATACCCAATAGGAATGACCATAATATAAACACAACATGGTTGACCTTAATAAAAACTTGACTCAAACTTGACTTAATACAAAATCCGTATAATTTTATAAACTTATTGTATTGAAGTGTATTTTTAGTGTATACATATGATTACCCACAAAAAAATCTTAGCTTTTTTTTGATATAAATGCCCGAGGGCAAATTACTTTATAGATGAAATATCGGAGTACAATAGACTCTCAATACAAGAAGGTGGACTATCGGTCCAAACTCGACTACCCAGCACCAAAGGATGGTAGTGAGCCAACTCATGAGCAACCTTATTCACAGATCTACTCATAAACTGAAAAGAAACATAATCAAAAGACTTAGCAACATCTAAAATGTCTTCAACAATTAAATGAAAATAGCTACGACCACCTTCCCGACTATTAATCGCCTTAACTAAAACATGGCAATCTGATTGAACAATCAAATTATCAAACCAAAAACCTTCACTTGACGGAGCCCAAACAGTATAGCCCTAGCCTCAGCAACTCTGGGTTCAAGCAACCCCTCACCTTGATCAACCCCTCATAGCATCATCTCACCAAAATCATCCCTGAGCACAAAACTCATGTTCGACCCTTTACCATAAAGCTCTCATGCATTTGTGTTAATCTTCCATTTACCTCGGGGAGAGGGATCCCATCCTTGTGCATGACAAATATGCTGAGACGGAGCTCTCTGTATCCCTTACGAAGACAAATCAGTAGACTCCAGGAGCCCTAACACATAAGAAACAACATCATCAGCACGCCCAACCTTCCTTTCAATGACCTCCTTATTTCGCGCACCCCAAATGGCCCAGCACACACACACACACACATCATCTTTTCCTTACCCTCGACATGAAGCTCCTCAAAACATTTCCCTAACCAATCTCTAAAGTCCAAGAACCTGTTCTCCACATCAACAGGCAAGCCTACCAAATCCCACACCCTTTTCGCAAGCTTACAATCTCTAAGAGCATGCAATCCATCCTCCCTCTCACAACCACAAATACTACAATGCGGAAGCATACCTAGAATTCGCTTATGTAAGCCAGCTCTTGTAGGAAGAGCCTCACGACACGCCCTCCAAATAAAGATCTTAATCCGAGGAAGAACATTGCTACTCCATATCCTATTCCATAGACCATCTGTCCGAGGACCACTAGACGTAGCAGAAGCCTCATAACCTTGGCCAAAAACGACATGATACACGGATTTGACCGAGTACTCACCACTATCTTCTAAGTACCAACAAGCAATGTCCTCCACACATCTAGAGCTTAGAGGAATTTTGAGAACCTTGTCAGCCTCAAAAGAGAGGAAGCACTCGCGCACAAGAGCGTGATTCCAATTAGCCATTGTAGGATTGATCAAATCCGCCACCACCATCCCCTCTTGAAACTCCCCTCTTGGAGATATAACTCTTTGTGAACTGGTCCCTGGTATCCATGAGTCTTTCCAAACACGAATCTGTTCTCCGTCACCAACTCTCCGTCGCAACCCCTTCTCCACTACCCCCTTTGCTCCCCAAATACCGCGCCAAGTATAACTTGGATTCGACCCAAGATTTAAGTCCAAATAAGACCCATACGGATAGTATCTAGCCTTAATGAGCTGCTCTAAGAGAGTCCCTTGATGAACACACAAACGCCACCCCTGCTTGCCTAGAAGAGCTTGATTAAACGCATCAAGATCACGAAAGCCTAAAACCCCACTACCTTTGGATTCACACAGCTTCCGCCAAGCAGTCCAATGATTCTCCCTCTCCGACTTACGTTGGCGCCACCATAAATTAGCAATCATAGCACGCATCTTGTCACAAAAAGATTGGGGAAGCTTGAAGACACTCATAGCGTAGGTAAGGAGAGATTGGGCCACAACCTTTATGAGAACCTCCCTACCCGCCTTAGAAAGCATTCTGCTTTTCCAACCCAACCTACTAGACAAACGATCGAACATGCTCTTTGTTATCACTTTCTTCGACCTACCAATCACTGTAGGCAGCCCTAGGTACTTATCATGTGCCTCCACTGCAATAACTCCAAGCTCACTTGAGATACTAGCACGCTAAGAACTAGTAACATTCTTACTAAAACACACATTAGTCTTGTCATAGTTAACCTTCTGACCCGAGGCTATCTCATAAATAGAAACAATCTCCTTAATAACATCCGCTCTAATAACGATGCCCTGGCAAAAAAGACAATGTCACCCGCGAACAAGAGGTGTGTGACTTGAGGGGCAGTAGGAGCGCTATACGAATACCACTAATACTCCCCCTCTCTGTTGCTCTCCTCATCAAACCTGACAATGCCTCAACAACAATAATAAACAAGTACGGTGACAAAGGAACTCCTTAGCGAATCCCCCGATTTGGCTTAAAAGGGACAGTTGGTACACCATTGATCAAAAAAGAAAAACTAACAAATTGTACACATTCCATAACTCGAGACACCCATTCACCATGCAGAACCAACTTCAACATAACTCTCCGGAGACACTCCTATTCAACCTGATAATAGGCTTTAGGCATATCTAACTTCATTGCCATATGCCCCTCTCCTGTCTGATGGCTCTTCATGTGATGAAAGAGCTCAAAAGCCGCCAGAATATTATCCGTTATCAAACGCCCCGGAGTGAAGGCACTTTGGTTAATTGAAATAATATCAAACACGAAAACCTTAAGCCGATAAGCTAACACTTTAGCAACCAATTTGTACGCTACATTACACAAGCTAATGGGGATAACGAAACTCTATTACTTCTACGTGCTCCTACTCTGACTATCTCATGATTATATATACATGATATTCAACCTTTTATAATTTTGTTCATGTAGGACTTTAAATTTATCCATGATTTCTATATCCCAATAACCTTCTTGTAATAAAAATATAGGAACTTTATTAAAAGAATCCTCATATTTTTTCTTTATATATTAGTATATAAATATACAGATTGATTATAGATTATAAATTATAAATTAGTCATACATAAACATACTACATATTTAGAAGTCTAGCACTTTCCCTCGTAAGAGAATGTGACTCTATAGTTTTCTTCTTTGATAAAACGTGATCAAAAGAGTATAGGTCAGCACTGCACTGAAGCTGCAAATCCATTATGCAATAGATGCGGGTCAATTTTAGTAGCTTGTGTATAGGCTATAGGGCATAGCATTCCAACATGTTTGCGAATGGGAGCGGCGGTGGATTTGATAGCGGCCTTTGCTTTAGATTTAAATCTATTAAGATCAACTTGAGTGTCTTAAAAGGCAGTATATTGCACTAAATATGAATCTAATTTTCCAGCTTTTACATGGTTGACATCTACAGCTCATAATAGAAAGAGACAAGTGGAGAAGAACAAAAATACGAATATAAAGGTACACGACGAAGCAGTACTGTCTATGCCCAAAGCATTAGGAAAAGAGTGTTAAGAATTGGACTAAGCCATGATGTATCTAATCTAGTACAAGAGCTCTTTCTTCCACTCGAAATGGATTTTATGAAATTCCACACCGGCGGCACATACTCTTTCTCTCCTATGAAGCAGCAAAATTTATACAGGGTGGCATAGGAAAATACTTGTATATATCGTCCACAGGGAAACATATACTCTCTCCATTTTTACCAATTCTTTACACTTCTCAAAATATGTGAGGGAAAATTTGAAAAGTGTAAAGAGTTGGTAAAAATGGAGGGAGTATTATATAACTACTAGTAACTTCGCACGTCGTTTCTCCGTCTCTTATAAAAACGTTTCTACATCGATATTCGTTTCAGTGCAATCTAATAACTTTGGCTCTTTTGTCTCTCCCCTTAGAGCTCCAAATAATTCAATAAAAACCCTTCCAAAATGTGAAACATGGTAAAGTAGATGAGATTCTTTTGCATGCCCTCCTTCATATTGTTATTTCGTTATATACCCTTGTAGGAGGGGTGTATCAATCCATCATAGCTTTGAAGAGGATGAGATTGATGTGAATATCTTGACTGCAAGCGCTGATAAGACTTTTGTGTGATCATATAAAATACCATTAACGAACATAATCCGAAATAGAGTATACATGAACTTTCACAAGGAGAGACAAATAATTCCACACAAGGGATATATAAAGTATAGATTACATTATTTATATTTATACTAGTTTTTGACCCGTGCGATGCACGAAATTGTTATACTTTATTTAACATTAAATGATCTTTTGGCACAATTTCTTCTCGTTATAGGACTTGATGCATGCATAGATCATTTGTATGGTAAAAATTAATCTCTTATTTTCCTAATATATCAAACGATTATATGACGGGAACTTAGTCACATTAGGTACGTGTTAAATAATACTTTTGTGACAAAATCACGACCAAAATCGAGATTTAATACCAAGGACTGATGACATAAAGATTGTATAAGTTATTTGATCAAAATAAAAAAATTGGGAAATCTTCCAACATTTATTGAAATTATTTTTAAGTTTTACCGTTACACAATGAATAAGTTTAATTGTGTTATGTATTCTTCATTTGTGATTATTATTATTATTATTATCATTATTGTGCAATAACTATTGTTATTAATTCCCCTATTTCCTTTTTTCTTTGGATAATATGGATATGATTAATTATTTGGGCCCTATTGTACACGTAAGTGCCGACTTGGACATATATTAAGAAGACGCCAAGTGGCAGCTTGTCTGCACTTTAACGCCTTTTAACATATTTGTATAGATTTATTTGAACGAACATAAAAATGAAATCCAGGCCATAAATGGTCAAACATGTAGTAACTTTTAATTGGGGCTAGCTGGGGTTTAGAGAGGGAGAAGAAGGGAAAAAGAGGAGAGTATCATCTATGAAGAAAATTATTTTTGGTGAACCTTTAGTATAATATACAAGTATAGTATTTTCAACAGAATGTAAAGACTAAAGAAGGAAGAGCTAGTTGGCCTAAAGTGGTCGAGAAAACTTCGGAACATTTATTATTTAATGTATGTTTGGCCTAATTTTTAGTTTTTCTGCTTTTGGAAAAATTTTGTAGTGTTTGGCATAACTTATGATAAAAGTGTTTTATGTTGTTGAAAAGTGTTTGACCTATCTCTAGGCAATAGTTTTTGTTTAAGTTTGTTTTATTTTTGATTTTTTGTCATTCTAACTATCAAAATTTTATAACTACCAGATGTATATAAAAAAAGTTAAATACTATAGAACATTCATTTTTAGCTATACCACAATAAAAATTGTTATTACACTTTACAAAAATTTAAATTATTTCTATTCATCAAATACATAGCAATAACATTACGTACACTAGTCATAAAAATTATTTAAATTATACTACTTTCAGGCCAAACATAGAAGTGCAGAACAGAAAAGTGATAAAAATATACTCCTATCTAGAAGTTACCATGCAACTTTAAAATAAACAAGCTGCAAGTGCCTATTTATCATTCCAAACTAAATAGACCAAGTCATCACAAAGCGAACATTCTTCAGTGACTCTGTTGCAACATTCTTGAAAAACTGGTTGGCAGATAAAATAATTGAATGATGTAGCTCATATAAGGCTTCTCTAGTCTTGAGCATGTCTTGTCACTGCATTGGGTGTATCGCCCTAAACAAACTGAAAACTCAGGTTTTGGATAAAGCATTGTCTACAAGGAGCCATTACTTTTTGTTTTATGTAGCTTCCCTGTATTTTAACCATGTATCATTTGTTGTTCATTGTCAACTTTACAAATATTTATTTTTACTTCCCTAACTCCCAGATAAAGAAATGGGAATTGGGTTCACTGTTAACACTATGATTCCATTTTAGTGGAAAATAGAAATTGTGGGAGCCTTTTTAGGGATATAGGAAAAGTTCCCATAAAGTGAAGAGTTTTTGGGAGAAACAAAAACAAAAGCTGCAATTTGGTGCTTCTACTTTTGGAGGTCTAAAAGTGTTTCTTGGGTTTTTGTAAAACAGTTTTGGGCTTTTTAAAATCATGGTGTTTGGCCAAGCTTATAACTTTTGTGTTGAAAAACACCTACAAAAGTTAGGCCAAACACATACTTACTTTCTGTGGATTGATCTTTGTAAATAAGTAAAAAGAAAAAAAGTAGGTTACTCCAATGGATTTGGAGTTGGCGATCTCTGAAAAACATCTTGAGTTGAGAAAGAATTTGAATTAAAGATGGTATGTGTTGCATGACATGCAAATCGAGGCTTACACGACACCTTATTATTTACTATGATAATTTGGATGCTAAAAGAATTTGAACATAAAATTTTCCAGAAGAAATAAAAAATTAAACTATTATAATATATAGTGTTCTAATCAAGGGTCTTGATTTTTACTCTACGAAAGTTTAATATTATAGTGTATGTGAGAGAAGTGTTGGAAACTATAACTCATGTAAAAGAGTATTTTTTAAGTAATTAGAGTTTCACTATCTGTTTTAGTCCAGATTCGAATCGGGTAGGACTACAAGGGTGGCAAAACTCTCCTCAAGTTTTAACGTTTGCATCTTGTTAAACTATAACAACATCTCATATTCTTATCATTATATCTAAATGCTCAAAATGAGAAATATTAAATTGCAAACATGTAATCAATCACTTAGTCGATAAGGCTAATTGGACAACCTAAGTAAGAAGCATGCGCAATCCACAACGAAAAAGACATTGATTTTCATGATTAGGAGGGCCCTTTGATATCGACACTTATCCTTATTAAGCAAAAGCTTATTTGCTTTTAAAGAGGTTAAGGTCACTGCCAAAGATAGTACTGGACCAGAGGCGATTCGCGTGGGTCGTGACCAAATGACCAATGTTCGGACACTCGTAGCTCACAAACAATTTTGACTAATGTCATTGATTTCTGGCTGTGTCAATCTACCTCCCTTTGACAATTTCTTATTTAATGGTTTACCAAAAAAAATAAAAAATACAAAAAGTAATAATCCTTCTAAATCGAGAGTCCATGGTCGTCGTAGGTTATTGATTTGTAATATGAAGAGTAGAAACCCTGTTAGTGCAATAATCAGGCTAAAATGGATTTGGTAAGGGAATTGACTAATATAAATGAACATGAACAGATATAGAAACCGACTTCCTCAAGCACGTTCCACGAACGCTGCCCTTAAGACTATTTCGCCCCCTAACCGAGTGCACCGGGGTGGATCGAATGTCTTGCGGGA
>CAAKMY010035352.1:0-13404 GCA_901111285.1 Corrigiola litoralis | reverse complement strand
CTCATGATTGCGACAAGAGAGCTCTAAACACTTGAGCTAGTTCTTTTGAGCAAATAATTGTGGTGCTATATATAGGTAGTATTAATAGGAAGTGGAATTGTGACTGGTTTATTTAATTCCAAGATCATAATTTTTTCGCTTCGATTATGTAATAATTTTTTGTTGTAGTTTTGTAACGAGTAGAATTAGAAAGAATGGTATTAGAGTATGATGTACAATACAAATTATTAGAAACACCCTCTACTTTTATCATAAAAGTAAACGAGCTCCTTGCAAGCTAAATCTAGGCAAGCATCCACCAAGCCCAAATCAAATATGAGAGAAATATCTCTTTATTGTGCCATCATGGCCTCTTCGAAGACTTTCCGGATATACGATAAAGAAAGCTGAGGATATTATCTTAGTTTTGTAGAATTACTGGCATATTGTTCGTCAAAGTTAGTATGGTTTGACCACGAGAGTTAGGGGAAAAGCCGTGGAGTGTAATGTTGGAGGGGGAGAGAAATAGATTATGGATGAGAGGGATTTGATCTGTGTTTGGCTAGTTATTGGTGCTAGTTTGAGCACGAGTTAGCTATGTAACTCCTTTAATTTGTTCCCAAAACCTCTTCATCCCCAAAGCTTGGTTTCTATATATGGATATTTTCTTAAACCTTGCTGCAGAGGTGTAACCATATACTGGCGACTGGGCTCAGTGGGGCGATGCAATGCGACTAGTGAGATTAAGCCTATGTTTTTGTGTCATTCTCTTGAAGAAAACTTTTTATCTGAAATGTCTCTTATAAGAAGAGCATAGATTTATTAACATCCTTGCTGATTGTGTTGAGTTTGATATATGGTAATTGGCCAATGGGGTATGGCAGGTCCACAGTGTGTTCTTTCCTGTGCAAAGGAGAGGCGAGCGCTCCCCAAGCTAGGATATGTTTGTTGTCTTGCAATGGATGGTATTAAAGTGCTTGCGTCTGGCTTTAACACTGCGGAAAAGGTATTAATTCAGGGGTATATACGAATAATCATTTCTATTCCATACATTCCATGTAATATTTCGTAATTGTGCGTTGTCATTAGTTTTGTGTGTTTCTATTTCAGGCAATTATGCTGCCCTTTTACTAAATAGTACTAAATGAGGTTTCCCTTCACCACATTTGAATCATGTCATTAGTGGTCACAACTTTAAGTCAATGAACTATAAGCAAGTTGTTATGCATAAATAATGAGGCTTGACCAGTTGACTTTGCGTAATATGTTTGAGGACATCCATGACGAGCAAATGCATATTTCCATGGAGTTGTCGTGACCAATTGAGTGGCTGAAAATCTCTGACTGTGGGGTATAAGTAGTAAATGACTGAATTTATAATATGCTCAAACTTTAAGCTATTAATTTGATGTCGTGGGAAAATTACCCATGGCTCATAAAGGTCCATAAACTTAGATAATTTTGAGAGACCTGAAATGATCTGATCGAGGATGAGTGCATCTTACCTATGTTAGGACACATTACGTAGAATAGCACCCCTTATGACAATGCTTACAAAAAGTTGGGTTGAAGCCATGAGTTCTATACTTCTATAGTTACATGTATCTACTGCAGTCATGGGTGGCCCTAAGATGTATATTTTCTGTAATCTAGAATGTTAATCTTTGAGGCTTTGAATTCCTAGCTGTTAGTAACTGGACTGCCCTTGTGTGAAGTATAGCAGTAAATGTGAAATGAATTATTGCCGTTCACGAACATAGTTGGCGTTATTCAGTGCCATTTTGTCGTTATCCAAGACACATGCCTCTATCTACTAGGGAAGAATTTACTTTACGGAAAAATTTTATTGCCTCTTTAGCTCAACATCATACACTGGATTGGTGGGGATCCGGTGGTGTAATTTTCTCTGTGTTTTTTACTCGTCATATGATGCATATCTTTATTTTTATTGGTTCTTTCCATTCTCTTATATTAAGAAACATTCAATATGCCAGACTTGCATTTTATTGTATGGATTACCTTCTGTTCAGTAATCAGCTACCAAATCTATATATTTGTTAAAACTGCTGAAATCTTTTAGTCCTTTGAATATCAGGGATGCTTAGATCTGCAGCTTTAATGGTTTAAATTCCTTTCTTGAGTTACTGTTAGTAGCTGCTTCATAGTCTCACTGTGGACATGTTTCTTGATTGTGCTTGAGAATTTGCAGTCTGGTGCTGTGCCTGAGATGCTGCTGCTTAGAAATTATGATAATGTTTCTTATTGTCTTTGTTTATGTTTCCTTAGCTAATTGCTTGGGATACCTCATTTTGGTCAGCATTTTGCAGGAAAGAATAGGAAAGCTAGTGACAGCCATGAGTGGGAGCTTTCATTCTAAGCCATCCTTTGATACTAGCTTTGTTATCGTGAAGAGTGTCATGGCTGCAAGATACAGGGTTTGCTATTTACCCCCTTCTTTTGTTGTTTTTTGGAATTGTAATCAAGATCTTTCCATGATCTTGTCAAGGATAGTCTTGTTGACCATCTTTGTATCTTCGACATTTAATTTATACAATGCTCCAATACGTGCTTATTTGAAAGGGGGATCTTGTTGATCGAAAGCTTAGGATGTATGTAGATTAGCTTGGCATGTCTATAGTTTTTGTTGGTGCCCGCCCCCAACACAGAACTGTTTGTTATGACTGCTGGATATATTTTATTTTTGTCTCATTCTTAGTGACTATTTCTATTGCAGTGGGCTGCCAGTAAAGAGAAGCATATTGTCACCATTAACTGGTTGAATCAGTGTTGGGTTGAGCATCGTGTTGTTCCCTTGGAGTCATATCGAGTTCCTCCCTTCCTAGGGTTGATTATATCTGTTCCTAGAATTCCTGCAGGTTGGCCTACCATATATATGTTTGAATATGCTGATTGGATTCCAAGTTTGTTTAACAACTCTGTTGGCAATTGCTAACTCTCCTTTTTTATTTTCTCTTCTGCATATCACTTCAAATGCCAGATGAGCGGAAGAAAATGGAGAAAATTATTATACAAAATGGCGGAAAGTACTCTGCTGAACTTACCAAGAGTTGCACTCATCTCATTTGTGAAATATCCTTTATCTTACTGAGTGTTTTTTTTTAATTGTTATGGCATTTAATTTTAACTGGGAAATCTCTTATCTGAATTACTTAAGTCGTAAATATGTATTTTGAAATTACAACAACCCAACAGTTGGGCAGCCTTACCCCTCACAGAGGCTGGTTCTGAACCACTTGTCCAATATTCGTTTTGCAATTGCTTATAGAACAACCTTGTTTTGCAATTGGTTTTTGCCCTTATCTATGTTTTAGCTTCTGTCTGTCTTTGTTTGGTCAAAGAAGTTATGGTGTCTCCTATTAGTCTATTACACTTATAAGTACCCTGAAATTGCTGTTTCTGATTACTTTGACGATTCCTTCATTCCTCAAGCTTGTCAAACATTGAATTATGATTCCCATTTTCCAGTAACTCACAGTCGAACAAATGTCTAGTTTACAATTGCTTTGTGTCCAGAATCTCATTGTTTGTAGTGCTAAACAAAAATTCTAGGCTAACGTCTTTTCTGTGCACGAGAGGCTTCTTGTGAATGAAACCTCCTCACCTGAAGATCATACCATATGTATATTTTTTATATGTAAAACTGTGTCGTAAGCATGTTGGCTTGGCACATGCAAAAATGACATCATCATGCATATATTGTTATTACAATTAATCATGCTTCATCAATCGTATTCAATAAATAGATTTAATTATCTTATTTATAATTCTTGTCTCTTTCTTTTGGTTTATATTGACGTTGAAATCGTATAAATTCATTAACACCAAAATGCATATATATTGGATTTTCTTATAATATTGAAAATGATATTGATGTTATGGGCTTATACTTTTGAGTTTCAGGGTCTTGAAGTTCACTTATCTATAAAAAAACCATAAACTTTTTTAGAAAAAAAGGAATTGTTCAACTTACATTAATCAGAAACATTTTGTTGTAATAAATTCTCTTTTTTTTTTTTTTTTTTTGCATTTGTAGAATCTCCTAATGAGCTCATGCGAAGCACGGGTATCAAACTAGTTTTGTTTCAGTGTTGTGTCTAAATCTTTCTGTCACTGCAATTGTTTCCCTTGACTGTGCACAAGTTCCTGAAGGTGACAAATTTAAAGTTGCTCAAAAATGGGGGACTATCAATATTGTTACCCAGAAATGGTTTGATCAGTCAGTTGCTAGAAGAGGTATAGTTAGTTTTGCTGTCCTTTCTATGTTTGTACATGTTGTTTTCAGTTCCTGAGTATGTACTTGGAGTTCTTACTTCGTGCTTTCTCTTATGATCACCAGTATGTATGAATGAGGAAGCTTATCCAGTTCAGAGTGGTTCTGTATCTTCAGTTTCTGCTGGTAGGAGTAAACTAATGGCCAAAGCTGCCCATGACAATAATTTGAGAAATTCACAATCTGGCTTGTCACCAGCGGCCACAGATTCATCTTTTCAAGCAGTTCCATCTGTGGGGAATATGGAGTCAGATGCTGATCCTGCACTTTCGCAGAACCTTTCCTCTGCGGATGTCTCAACCTTTGTTGAGGAGGAAGAGGCAGGTGTACCTGATCAGCCTGAAAATGACAAGGTGCTGGAAGGCTGTGTTGCTGATGACTCAGAAATTGATGACAATGACTTATATCTGTCAGATTGCAGAATTTGTCTTATTGGGTTTACTGCTTCTGATACGCGAAAACTAGTTAGTATGGTGCGTAAAGGTGGGGGCTCACGCTACATGTCCTGTAGTGAGAGATTGACGCATATAGTTGTTGGAGCACCATCTGATGTGTAAGTGATTTCATTCCCCTCTGTTTCTGGCTAAAAACAGACCCCCTCTTGCTGTTTCCTCATTAGTGTTTCATGTATGAATCATTTTGTTGCACTCCTTTGTGAGGGTACGCTTATCTGCTTTCCAAAGGTATAGCTTGGTGTTTCTTGTTGTCTCCAGAGCCCATCGCCCCATCTAAAGGATATTTGCTGTCATGTTTCTATTGTTTTATCAACTGCTGATTTGAATATCTTACTTTTCTACTGTCTGTTTGCAAAGTAAAAAATTTGTCTGACATCCATTCTTGTCTTGGATTCTAATTTAAAGTGTAATTAGTTTGTTTTCATTCTGAATGTTTGTGTTATGTGTTGGAGTAGTGCTGAGTCTGTGTCGCATTTGTTTGTTCACCGTAGTTTTGCTTACAGTCTTTTGCTCAAATAGTTTGCCATCAGTAAGGAACAATGGGTATGTCCTCGTTCAGTGATGGAGTTTCTGCATATAAAATATGTGGGTTGAGGAAAAGAAAGAAAATGGTTGTGGAAATGTGCTGTGTGCTTGCTGTGTTCTGATGTATTTGGCTAGAGCGGAATTCCCAAATTGTTTTGCAAATAGTATCACTCCTTAAGAAGTTAAGAGTCTACTTGGCAACGAGTTGTTTTTCTGGCTTCCTTGTGGGTTAAGGCTATGGGTGCTTATAGGGTGTCCCTATAAGTTTACTTCGGAATTGGACTATTTTGTAATTTTAGAACTAGGAGGACTTTTGTCCTTTGATATGAAATTATTTTCCTATCATAAGAAAGAAAGAAGTTCAAGATTCACCTTAGTTCTTTCCACTGTGAGAAGGAAGTATCCATGTTGAGAAAGGATTGCTCTGACCAGTAAGCTCATCTCATTTTGTCCAGTTTGCTTCTTTTTGTTCTTTGTGTGACACTCTTCTAGTCTTTTCTCTCTTCTTGTAGCTTGTTACAAATGTTGCTGCTATTTGTATTTTATATGAGATATTTCTGTTTATGGTTGTGAAATTATGAGATGGAGAGTGCCATTTTTCACCTTGCATTGTTTTTCAGTGAAAAACGGGATTTAAGAGGCTTAGCTGCTCTTGGGGTCATACGTGTTGTTAAGCGCAATTGGCTTGATGATTGTGATCGTGAAAAAAAGGAGATCCCGGTAGTACAGAAGCACATAGCTCATGATATACTTCTTCCTAAAGGTCTCTCCCATTGCCCATGATTTATTGGTGTTCCTTTGTTTCTGTAGCCATTTAATTGGTATATTTGCTTTCTGTCGCTGTTTTCATTTTTGTCAATTCTTTTGTGACTGATTTTATTTCTTTATTCCATGATTTGGCTGTCATGATTCAGTGCCCTTGTCCAGTAAATCTTCAGCTCCTGGCATCAGCAGCATTATGCAAGGGGAATACTTAAGTAAGCCATCAACATCCGGAGCTGTAAGTATGGGAACTGAGACGTCACTGGAGAAAAGTACAGAGGACATATTGGATATTAACAGGAATGGTAGTCTCTTTGTAGAAGAAACACAGAGATCATCACAGACTGAGAGGCTTTCAGCTGTAAACAGAAAACACACAAGTCAGAGGAAGATCCAGCGTGGCGATAGATCACAGCATGCAGAGCGTCCAAAAGTTTTTGCCAGGAAGCTTTTTCGTTTCTCGCATTCTTTCCCTGGAGATAAGGTAAGTTACTTACTTTCTTAGAATGAGCTGTTGACTCTACTGCTGCTGTAGCAAAAGTACATGATGTGAAAAAAAAGTAGGGGATGAAGCATGTGTGTGATTAATGTGTAGAGCAACAATCATGATGTTTTTAATATCTTGCTTTTCTGTTCTATAACTCTCTTGTATCAAACTTTTCTTTTTTTTGTTTTTTAATGTTTACTTATTCTTACAATTTATAAGAATCTTAATTTCATGATCTAATACATCTATGTTGCAGGTTTTGATTGTCTTAAGCTAAGTTTGTCATATTTTTTAAACAATAAACGCCCTCGTCTATCCTGCCCTTGACTCAAAGGATTTTTATTGTTTTTTGAGAGAAGGGGGTGGAGTTGGGAAAGAAAACTGGTAATTATTATACACACGGATGCTGAGAGGCTATATACGGTGGTCTTTGATCACCTTGGTTGTACTTTTCTGTCAACTTGTCACAGATAATAACGAATGTATTATAGTTGGTGGTTAAAATGAAGTATTTCCAAAGAACTCATGTCACTCTTAAATTATTGCCAAAACAACCTCTCTTTTTGTGTGGATTTGCATTTTGAGGGTTAAGGCTTAACTTTTGGCATGATGGCATAATGCACACTGGCGGCTGCTAAGTTTTAGAGTATTAGCATGCTTATTTTTCCATATTCCCTGCCTATTGTCTAAATTATTAATGGAGCAATCTTTTCATGGTGTTGCTGAAGTATTAACGAAACTTATTTTGGTGTTTTAATTTTTTGCTTGTGGCCGGTTTAGAGTCCTGAAGTTGCTCAATGGATAGACGAAGGTGGAGGTCAAGTCGTAGATGCTTATCTAACAAAGGATGTGGATTTCATTGTTGAATGCCACGGTGTTATTCCGAGACCATCCAACATTTCCCAAGCTACTTATGTGTCAAGTCACTGGGTTCGGTCTTGCTTAGAGGTAGGTTTGTCATTTGTAAAGTTTCATTTGGAACTGATCACACTGAGTACCTCATTGGATTGGCTGCTTAAATACGTTGCCCTTTTGAATCCTTATGTTTTTGCATCTGGTTTAAATGCTTATAAGCGGAGGCCTTTACTTCCAGTAAAAGATATTTATGCATGAAATAAAAAATGAGAAATGACGTTGGTGAGAAAAATGACTGGTTTAAAAGTATCCTTAGAGCCAGCAAAATTGGCCCGACGCACCGCCCGAAACCCGAGCAATACAACCCGAAAAAATCACAACCTGATCCGAAACCCGATACTACCTGAAAGCTCAGGACCTGACACGGCCCTAACCCGACCCGTGTCAGCCCGAAACATAACATCTCGAACTCAAAATTGATTGAATCTTAGATAATTTTCATCGAAAATGATGTAAGTTTTTATTTATATAATAAATTTTACTATCTCATTAAACTTGATATATAATGTTGAATCAAAATTCTTAATATGATATACTAATATACTATTAGAGATTGATTTGACCCGGAAGTGGCCTGAAAGTGATTTGTCCCAAAAGTGACCCGATTTGAAACCCACCCAAAGCGTCCTAAACCAGATACGACCTAAACTGAACCTGACTCGACCCGAAAGGTGTCATGAACTGAGTTGTCCCAGACCAAAGATGACCGAGACGAACCCGACCCGTCCGATTGCTAGGTCCACGTGTTCCTTACCTTTGTGTTACTGTTCAGTCTTTGGATTTTCATGGGCTGAATTAGGTGTTCATGCTCTAGTCCTTTGTCTATCATTTGTGGTTAAGCTACTGCAGTCTGTGGTATCCAGTCAAGCACTTAATGGGAACAACTTCTTTCTGATTTCATGTGTAAGGTTATGCATATCTGACCCCTCGTCTAGCCTTCAATACGTAGGAGCCTCATGAGAGGCACTGAATTAATGGTATTTTATGGTTGTACGAGCATGGATTTTTGTAAGAGGGTTCATCTTAGGGGCTTGAACTAGTCATGAATTTCAGCTGTGACATTCTGTTTTTGTAGTTTTCCTTTAGTCACATGCTTCTGGTAGATTTTTCATGTCCAACTTAAGCATAATTCTTTGCAAAGCTTGGACCCATTGTATAAATAATTGTGCTTCTATAAGCTCTATATGCCGCTTAACTGCTGAGTTTGAGAGATGGGCCAGAGGTCTGGTCTAGAAGGCATGAATATATCCTGATCATTATACCACATCAAGGTGACACCAGCGTTTGGTTGAACCCTCTTAATGTCACATATTCCAGTATCATTTACAGATGTCTCCCGATTATCAAAATTTCTTTGTAAAGATCTAATTACTTCTCATCAAAGCCCTCTTTTCTGGAGTTTAAATATCTGACTTGAATTTGGAACTTCTGATTCTTTATTCTTTGTAAGTGGAAGAATTGGAGCAGTTTGGTGAACAAAATGCATAATACGAATTGTTTCATTTCCCTGTAGATTTCCTGCTAGAATCCTGTAGGTTTTTAACTCTCTTTTTATCTACCGGAATAATAGTATTCATCAGTAGTCTGACTTGAGTATGGAACTTCTGATTCTTTATTATTTGTAAGTGAAAGAATGGAGCAGTTTGGTGAAGAAAATGCATTATAAAAAGTGTTCATTTCCCTGTAGATTTCCTGCTAGAATCTTGGAGATTTTTAACTCTTTTTTATCTACCGAAATGATAGTATTCATCAGGAGTCGTCCCTTTGCTAGCTATGATATAAGTAGACTCCATTATTGTTTGATTTGTTTTATCATTAAATGTAGCGTAATGAAGAATCTAATAACGTTTTGTTTGCTGTGGTACTGATGTTACCTTGGGCATATTGACGAAGCACATTTGTTATTCTTGACTGTAGGATGAACAATTGCTTGATGTTGGTAGTCACATACTCTATTCTCCACTGCCCTGCCAGATCCCTTTACCTGGTTTTGAGGCCTTGCGGTTCTGTGTGTCACAGTATTCAACCAAAGAGAGGCTGCTTCTCCGCAATTTGTGTTTTACCCTTGGTGGTAAACTTGTGGAGAAACTTACAAAGAAGGTTACTCATCTGTTATGTAGATTTGCCAATGGCCCCAAGTATGAGGCTGCTTGCAAATGGGGTGTATGCCCTGTTAGATGTGAGTGGTTGTATGAGTGTGTTAGGAAGGTAAGAATTCCTGGTCCAGATTATGTATTACTGTAGCTAATAAATGCCTTATTCTTGATTGCTTCCAGTAAAAAAAAAACTAACAAGATATGTGATTTTGTGTCATTCATATCATGCAGAGTGAAGTTGTTTCCCTAAAGAACTTTCATCCAGAAGACGTGCCACAAGATCCTGAGTCAGGGCTGTGTACTGTTACCCAATATCCTACTCAAGCTGCTTCACTTATCTCGATGGACAATCCATCACAGCTCGTAAGTCAGTCCCAGGACCTGAGGAAAGGAGATAGTGAGCACTCAAGTAAAAGGTTGAGGTTATTGGAACTAGATAGGGGGTCAAATAGAGAACCTAGAGTAAATAAGGATTCTGCTGGTGTTGAGATTCAGAACCATACTAAAGAGGATGTGCAGAATGTTCCTGATGTAGCTGCTGCCATAGAGGACTTATTGGAGCAAACAACAAAGGTACACTGGTGATTAAATTTGAGTTGCTATATTCATTTGTAATCTCATTTTGAGCTGTTGCATTGTGCGTGTATTGGCAGAGATTCGTACAGTTATACGCTCTGTAAGACACTATAATAAAGGACAACTCATACGGTTCTTCTTGGACATAAAATGTGCAATTTTTTTATGTTGCCAATGTTTGTATGCCATCAGTTGCTTACTAAACCTTTCTCTTGGGTTTTTGATGTCAGATTCAAGACCTGAAATCTCCAGTTGGTACATCATGTGAAAAAAGTGTATCCTTTTATTTGAAGTTTCTATCCTGTCATGCTATTGTCATCTGCTTCATTGTTTGTCCTTGATAATGTGATAGATTTTCTCATCTGATGGTCCGATCCTTGGTAGGGATCATACAGGTCTTCACTCTGCTTTTGGGCCTTCTACACATTGGTTACGAAGGTGACGTCTCTTAATTAGCCCTGGTCCGCAATTCTATTTATTGAGCTCGTACTGTGTGCAAGTATTTCCGTTCCCATCGGCATTGCCCTGGGATGTTATTTGACTTGTTCTTTAAAAGTTGGCTGTTGCGTGATTTACATTTCAGCATGCATAGACACACTGAGACACACAAGCCTTTCTACTGGGCTTTAAGTTTCTATATCGTGTTCCTCTGACTTGCTATTTGATTTGTACTCAGTCTAGGGAAGGAGGACCTTCAAAAGGCTTCTAGAGATACCAGCACAGGCATTCACGATGTTTTCAGTGAAACACAGACAGAATCTCAGGTATTGATTCTGACAAAACCTATCGTATGCTTCGCTGTTCTATATTATTTTATGTCAGGATTGCTGATACATCCATGGCAAGATTATATATCCCTTAGTTTTGGCTGATCGTCAATTGAAATTTACTTTCCACTATAAACTATTGGACATGATGTTAATTTATGTCCTCTATGGTGCAAACTCAGTTGGTTGGCTATGAAGAAGATCTGTCCGGTAGACAAATGATCATAGACAGAGTTCGAACCCGAAGTAGCATGACGTGAATCACCTTACCGACTTTACTTGAAGCAGTGCAGCATGCTCCAGCAGGGATAGTTGGTTGTTGCGTGAGATGCCACTAGTGATTTACTCATGAAATACACCGGCTAACACAGTTGATGAATCAAGGCTACGAGGATGTATAAATGGCCAGTATGACTCGCAGCAGTTAGTGACTTGATTCAAATCATCTCCTCTGTTTTTGGAGTTGATTACCATCATGTATAAATTATTTGTTAATGACAATATCAAAATACAAAAAGAAAAAAAATGCATATGAATCATTGATGGATATCTCGGAGACTGTCTATGCTACTTGTGGTGGTGAGAACGCCAGTAGCCCTCAGTATTTGCATGTTCTGCTTATTGATGAGCCATCTCCCTACTAGCCAGTTGACTTCTGCTTGTCCTTCGACATCGAAATTTTGTCCTCAATCACATTTGAAACCTCGTTTGTCAACGACTCACTGGATCTTTCTACTAGTTTAGCAATGTGCCAATGTCCATTCTGAACTATCATTCACCATTATGAGGTTATTTATCACTCTGGTTACATGAGGAGACAAAGTTGAACTGCTCCAAAGCCAAAAGTTGGATAGATGATAGCGATCACTGTCATTGGCAAAATGTTTAATCAGAGGTTTTTGTGTGATTTAACTTGCAAAATGAGAGTAAACATGGAAAAAAAATATTGAGAATTTAGGGACAAAAGTGTGTTGTCCCAAATATTGGACCTCCATAGTGATTCAGTGTTTTTTTTTTTTTTGTTTCAATCAAGGTGATTAATGTTCCCAACCTTTGTCAAAGCCCCACATTGAGGAAAATGATGACACTCCTATATTTGATATGTAACTAGTTTTTGATCCTATGGGATGTACAGGTTTGTTGTTGCTTATGAACTTGGATGGAATAACTTATTGATAGAACGTTATTACAAGAAATTCTAGACTTTATTCTTATATAGTTTTTTTACATCAATTGTGTGGACTTAGTATTCACATTATGATTTTTTGGAAACTACACTCACGCCTATTACCAGAAGCACACAAGTCAAAGTTGGTAAATTTGTATAGCATTAGAGCATGTAACAATCGTAACATCATCGTTGTTTTAGATGTTGATTTTTTTTCCCATACATTTATATCCGGCAGCCGCACCTAAAAATTGGGTGTGACAGCTATTTTAGACTTTTTTTGTCTATTACTAGACACAAAAAGATCTATTCTAGACAAATTTATTCAGAGACACTTTTTTTTATTAAACACGCATATGTCTATTCTAGACACTTTTGGTGTTATACTAGACACAAAAATATTTATTCTAAACATATTTATTCCAAACTATTTTTTGTATTCCAAACACATTTTTGTTATTTCTCACACACTAGACACATTTTTCTTATTATCAGACACCGAATTGCCTATTTCAAACACATTTTTGTTTTTATAGACACGTAATTGACTATTGTAGACACAATTTTGTTATTCCCAAACACATACTCCCTCAAGATCTATTTATTCTTCCTACTTTGTTTTGTGACACTATTCATAAGTCTATAATCATGTGGGATCTTGTTTGATTTATCTTAATGAGTAGATTAAGAATATCAAATTTTTATAATTTTTACTAACATAGTAATAAAGATATTTAGCACACAAAATGTGCATTGGCAAACGTGAAAACACTCTCTGTGAAGAATAAATAGATTTGGAGGGAGTAATTCCTATTCTAGACACATTTTTGTTCTTTATAGACACAAAACTGCTTATATTAGACATTATTGCACCTATTTTTTTTTTTTTTTTGTGTGAGGCAGTCGGACACAAATCCTCTACTTTTTTTTGTTTGTTTTGAAAAATCATCTAATGGCATTTGAGTTATTAATAAGTTTTACAATTACATAATTAGTCGGGTAATAATAAGTTGCACTATTGAAAAATGGTTTTTATCATTATTGTTTTGGTCACTTTAATTTCTTAGCAATATAAATGATCAAGTCGTATGGACATACCTCATTTGACATAAATGCTCATAAGACATGGTAAGAGGTGCCAAATGGCATGAAGATTATGATTGAATGCCTTTTTAATATATACTAGTTTTTGGCCCGTGCGATGCACGGAATTGTTATAGATTATTTAATATTAAATGATCTTTTGACACAATTTCGACTCGTTATGGGACTTAATGCATGCATAAATCATTTGTATGGTAAAAATTAATCTCTTATTTTTCTAATATATCAAACGATTATATGACGAGAACTTAGTCACAATAGCTACGTGTTAAACAATAC
>CAAKMY010035351.1:312-11212 GCA_901111285.1 Corrigiola litoralis | reverse complement strand
AGTAGATGGTCTTTTATGAGAATTTATGTTAATCAAATGGTAATTCTTTGTATAGTTAAAGAAAATGATGGTCGGAGTTGACATCTTTGACCATCAAAGTCAAATATCGAAGATAAAAGTAGAAAGGAGGGAAGGGAATATTGTTTTGAACTTCATATGTTACACAATTTGTAACCTGGAAATCATTAATCTCAACATTTATAAGGTTTTGAATGTGGGCTGAATTTTGTTTATGTAGGACTGTAGGTGATGATGACATTATATACGTGAAGAAAGGAGCAACAGATAACATTCATGATATAGTCTGGGAAAGTTCTCTTCTTAGTTGCCATGAAGCTCGTAAGTTCTTCCCTTGTAGTTTGTTGTGTGTGTCTGTGTACTTATTGTACATCGTATATTCGTATGCTTTATGTGAAACAGTCTCTCTACTAGGTTATTAGTATTAGTTTGCAACTGTTGCATCATACATCCTCACTCAATCACTAACAACGGTTTGGTGGCCTCTACAAATAGGGTGGTTTGGGGGGGGGGGGGGGATTATAATTATTACTTGTAAAAATAGGAGAGTGGGGAACTATGTGAGAAGGTGTACGGGAAGGCTTTGTACGCCCGAGGATACAATTTTCTTAATAGTTAGGGGTAAGACTGCGTACATCTTGCACCTCATAAGTCATACCTGCCTAGCTCGGGATGCAGACTCTGTTGTTGTTTGTATGCAATATTTGATTATTTCAATACTTTTGTTTTACAGACTTGTCTTAGCAAGGGTCAGGGTTATCATTACCCACCATGTCACATATTGGAAATTGGTGGATACCGAGTCTTGATGGATTGTCCATTAGATCTTTCAGCCCTGTCAGTTTTTGCGCCTGTTCCGGTATATTCTGATAGAAGACTTGAAGAAGCTTTTCATTCTTCATGTTGCGTGGACACCGATGATTCTGCTCGTCACAAGAGGCAGAAAGTCGAAGATACTCTTGATGCGAGTAGTTTAATCCATGCAGTCCCTTGGTATAAAACTGTTAGCAGTTTGCATTTGTGGGATATTTCTTTCATTGATATTGTGTTGATCACGAGCCCTATGGGGATGCTTGGACTGCCATTCTTCACTCGCAAGAAGGATTTCTCAGCCAAGGTATGGAGGGCCTAGATTTTTCCTCTTTGGAATACATTGGTGGTGTTCTAATGTGGTATTTTGGTGTATCAGATTTATGCAACTGAAGCAACTACAAGAATTGCGAAGCTTATGATGGAAGATCTTGTTTTCATGCATAAGGAGTTTAGGCAGTTTTATGGACCCCAGGACTCAGGACATGCCCAGTGGATGAAGTGGGAAGAGCTCGACAAGCTTCCACCAACAGTTCAAGAGATAATTTTGGGCAAACACGGGGAACAACTTGGCGGTTGGTTACCATTGTACAGGTAATTATGCTTGTGTAGCTCCTGGAAGTTATTCTTGTATCTTCACTTTGGTATTATTGGTCAATGATCACTTTCTTGGCTGACAAAGTATGTCGTGGCATTCCTGCTTATTGATGATTTTCTGAAGTTAAGATGTTTTATGGGTTTAAGCATATGCTGAGTAATCAACTCACTGAGAAGGGCACTACAATCTAAAGCTAAAATAGAGAGCAAATAGTTATTGATTTCAATTTGATATAAATCTTATGAAATTTGCAGCGGAAACTATGTACATTATAGTAAAATAAAATCAATCCCTTGCCAAAAGCATACAATTAGGTGGACTCTAATTTGAATTGCGCTGTTATGGATTATGGAATGACCTATACTATAACTTTTCTGATTGCTGATGCAACTGGAAATCAATTCGACATCCTCAACCACTATAGTAGTAAGGATTCTATGAGAAAGTACAGCAAATGGCGTAGGTACCTTGCATTTAAATTTAGTTTACCTATTTTAGGTATATCTCACAACTTGCTATTATAAATGGTATCTGATGATAGCTGTAATCTGTTCTTTTGGTGTATTCCTTTTCTCTTCGATATTTTTTCTTGGTGTGTTTCTGGGTTGGATCTCATATCTTGTTCAATTGGTCTCCAATTATTATCAGCTCATGAATTTTATGATTAAATCATTGCTCATTTGTCAATTTTCTTCTTCTGGAGGTACTAAACTGTCATTTTATAAGGTTTATTAACGATAATTGTTTTCTCAGTGCAGCTGATATGAAGAATTGCATTCAGAAGGTGCAGTCACTCATATATACTGAAGAATTTTGTTATGGTGGCTTGTTAATGATCAAGGCATTCAGTTCTGGTCTTGATATTGGCACATGTAATTGGGAAATTAAAAGTCCGAAAAGAGACGTCGTTTTTCTATCAAGTTCTGTGTTTTTCTCTGCTCAAGCCTTGAATTTTGATTACCATTCTCTCCAAGGCCATGATGTTCTACTGTTCTCGGATTTTTCTTCCCTGGATGGTATGGAAAGAAGTGAAAGAGATATTGATCACTCGGTTTCAAAGTAATCCGCGTTCCGCCCTTGCATTTGGCTGATTTTACTCTCTCGATGTTCTTTTCTAATTAGATCTCTATATCAACTTTGGAGGAAAATATGTAATTAATGTGAATACTTTTGGGATTGATATCCCGGTGTCCTGAGAATTGATTTGGTCTAACTTATAAGTACTCTGTGATCTCCATTTTGCAGCATTCAAAATGCTCAGGTAGCATCTCTTGAGTCTGTGCTTAACTCTGAAGATAGTTCAGAGGAGGAGCAGAAGCTAGCATTTGTATGTTCGTGTGCCATTGACTCTGTCAAAGCTGGAGGCTCAGTCCTGATTCCTATTGGTCGAATTGGCGTTATCTTGGAGTTGTTGGACCAGATATCGTTTTCTGAGGAATTTTCTACTTTGAAGGTAGGTGAACATCACTCTGTTTACAGAGTGTGCTTATGTATTAAAGGATGTAATGCCTAATAAGGACATTAATAGGTCTGAGCAGTGTGCTTTAGTGTACTCCTGTTCCTAACTGTGTTTAACCATGGGAGTTATAGATCTCTGCTAAAGTAACTGCCAACAAAAACTTCATTGTATGTTGTCAGATCTATATGCTGGTACTTGGATGTATTATTGCTCTGTCTTTATGGTTTGTGGAAGGCCTAGAGGGAAAATATACTATAGCTGGTCATAATGGTAGACGTTAGCTTGTATAGTGTGTTGTTTGACCTGCATCCAGACTGAGTTGATCATGTTAGTTAGTAAACAGGGATGATTGGTCCAGTTGACTCTTCAGGACCAGGATTGAGACAACTGAGGATAGTGGATCTATCTAGTACGACTGAGGATGAAATTTGCATATTATGATTCTTGTCTGTTTCACTTCACTGGTCTTCACAGTTCATAGTGGAGCTTAGCTAGTCACCATTTGTGGTGCTATTATAATTATTTTACACGTAAATTATTCCTTATTTGACTAGACAACTAATAATCTGTTTCTTGGTACCTCAGGCCCCTATATTTTTCATCTCTTCTGTTGCAGAGGAACTTTTATCTTTCACCAACATAATAACAGAATGGCTTTGTATGCAGCGGCAGAAAAAAGTATGTGTATTGACACTTAGGTCTCTTTTATTGGTCATTTCGTTGAAGCCAACATTGCTGAGGGTTTCATTCTGATTTGTGGTACAGCTGTTTGCTGGTAAACCTTTGTTTGCACATGTGGATCTTGTGAAAGAGAAAAGGCTTCATGTACTTTCATCAATCTGTACACTTGATTTATTGTAAGATCCTCATTTCTCTATGTTCAATTTCAGTATGTTTTATCCCTAGGGTAGTTTCATCATCTACTTCTTTGTAGCTGCGGCGGATTTACTTTATCCTATCTTGTTTTTAATAGTTTTCATTGTCATGGTGTAATCATGTTAAAAAATGTGGTTGTGGAAGCTGAGAAAGAATGTTTTGATGTCTATGTTGTTGATGCACTCCTGTTAACTGTATTTTAAATGATATTAATCTTCCTATTGAATATATATCAGTGTTTTCCTTTTGATTTATCATCCCACTTGAGATAACTTATGTAAGAGTGATGTTGAGTGGCTCCTATTATCTGTTGTATCAAACCTAGTTGAGTCCATTTCTAGCGGTGGCATGAATTGGTCAAGTTTGTTATGTATTGCCTTAGTTCCAAAATTATTATCAACCTTTAGTATTCAGGGTTTCTGAAGAACTTGAGCACTGCTAAGCGATCTGCTTTGGAATTTTGTGTTTTTGTGACATCTTCATTTAGTCTTTTCCCAAAATTCGTTCTAATTAGAAGGGACAACTATACTTGGAACACGGGGAGCAATCATTTGACAGCCACATGGTTCTACATTTGGTTGACATTTGAACATTGGCAAATTAAAATTAGTAACATGTGGTGACATGGTTGTAGTAGATGTTACTTCATCTTTGTTTAAAGATTTCTTGAAGTGCAGGCACCTGAACTGAGACAGTCAGGGCCAAGGGGAGTATAGAGTCTGGTAGCTATTATGATTACCTGAAATCTTCATTTCACCTCACATACCCGTGTCAGATACTAAAAATTCCAACATGTGTATGGACCCTTGAAACTTTTATTAGTGTCAAAAGATTAATATTCTTGAAGTGGCCAAATCCAACACCAGACACGTACCCTTTCTTATTACCTATCTCTGAGTCCAGGTAACATAGAGCTTCATGATTCTGCATAATAAATGTGCTATGTGCATTGGTTGGGAACCTTTTGAGTTTTGACGCTTGACTAAAGATTTGTCATGTATAAAAGTAGTGATACTGGTTGTTTGAGCCCTTTCTTTTTCTTTTGTTTTCTTCACTTTTGCTTTCTTTTTATTTTTTGGCCTGGAATCGCTGTTTAAAGGTTCTCTTTAAATGCATGTCATCTGAGAAATGACCATTATTCTGGGATTGGGAGTATAGTTTTTGACAGCCAGAGAATTCTACATCATCAGACCTTGTTATTCTTGCTGCTTGACGTATTCTGTACTTGGTTCTGACATTTGTTCATAGGAAAATCTGGCAGGAACCATGCATAGTATTTGCTCCTCACTGGAGCCTGCGGTTTGGGCCTGCTGTCCATTTCCTTCAGCGTTGGTGCAGGAATGAAAACTCATTGCTTGTATTGGAGGTGATTTCTTGGTTTTGTTGTATAATGTAAGACATCTATGTACATTTAGATTTAGTTTTGTTTTATTGAAATGCTACCATGAATTTCGCAGCGAGGAGCCAATGCTGAACTGGCTCTACTACCTTTCAAACCCATCGCAATGAAGGTCCTTCAATGTTCATTCCTCTCTGGAATAGAGTAAGTTATGCTCTTATTTCTTTTAATCAAAAAAATTCACTGTTTTGATGGACATCTTTGTCAAAGCCACCGGTAATGCTATTTATAATTCCCTGTGTTTTGCTTTCTGTGTGAAACTCCATCCAGAGTATTCAACCAATTGGGAAGTTATGTAATTATGTTGTGAATCAAAATGCTGTCAATACTACTGCATTAATTTACATTTGATGGGCCGTATAATTCATAATCACTGCCAGACCTGGCAAGGTGGATCATTTTGGTCTTTGGATTTGGATTTTGGGACCACTTTTCTTGCGGTCAGGATCGGGTGAACTTGGGCGGGGTATATTAGGGTCACTATCTGTAAGGTTTTTAAGCATACTTAAATTGATCAATAAAACCAATTTAAGGATGGTTCAGATCCCGATCAGCTATTTCAGTCGAGTCAAAGTCCAGTTCCCTTGTTTCAGATATTGGTGGTGCTGTATTGTATCACTGTAGTGTTCCTGCTAGTAAGTAGTCCACTAAAAACCACCCAATCTTTCCTCATAACCTCTGTTTTAATTACAGTTTGGCTGCTGTAAAAGGGAATCAGCGTGAGATAAAAAGCATGAGACCTCGAAAATGACATGATCTTTTTGTGAAGAAAATTGTTGTATTTTAATGATTCTTGGTGATTATTTCATTGGTCAAAATTAAGGTAACATGAGAATATCAAAATGAGGCTTTTTAGTTATGCTTATACATCCATGTCTGCCAGTCTTTGGTGTGGCTTCTAACGTTTTTCTTGTTTCAGTTCAAGTAAAGTGACACCATTATTGGAGAAGTTGCACCCAAACATTCTGTTGGTAACCTTCTTCCACAGACTGATTTGGCTGTTGTTTCTAGTATTTTTGATTTCTATCCAATTATATTTATCGATTTTACTGCTCGTGCTTGAAACAGTTCCCCGAAGTTTTGAGGGGTCTTCTTGATACTTCAAACACAGAGTCATACTCAGCGATTTACTACTCTGAAAGTAACATGTTACGTGTTCCAAGCCCAAAAAAAAATGCAGAGCTTGAGATTTCAGCAGATTTGGCCTCCCATTTTCAGTGGATAACTTTGAAAGAGGCAGACTCAAATAGAACGAGATTGAAGGGTGGGCTCTGTGTAGAGCACGGGAAACATCGGTTGCTGATGGAGAATGAATCCACTGGGACATACATTGAATTAGAAACGCTTTCAACTGTCTTACAGAATATGGGTATTAAAACGTCTCTTGAACAAGCTACAAGCGGTGGTTCAAGTAGATCTTTTGTGTTGAATGTCCATGAGCCTAGCAAGGGTTTGATAGAAGTTCGACCAACAGGGACAGTAATCAGCACATCTGACAAGGACTTTGCGTCTCGCATTTTTGAGGTTTTGGATAACTTCTGTATAGCAAATTAATAGATAGCTCTCCTTGCTGCTTACCATTTAGTTTAGTTGTCTTGTATATGGAACTTATAGTGATTACCAGTGTAGTGAGGGAATTAGCGTTTGTATGATGTGCTTTAAACATGATAATATATATGACCAAAGCTTGTATAGCTTTTCTGTCGAAATATTATTTCTTGATGCAGGCTGGTAATTGCCTTTAGAAATGATGTATTGCTAGGCATTACATCAACACTTCTTGAATATGTCATACAGCTGCACAAGGCCATGCATAGCAAAAGTTGATATACAAGAGGGGTACTGCAGTGTTCCAAGCCCAAACATGCTGATATCAGCACGCCCGGCTCGGCACCTGGCCGACCCAACATTGCCCCGTACAAAGTGATTTTAAATGATACATGCATACATATAAACACTACATACACAAATTACACAATTCTAACTTGCTTCATACTGAAGAGTAGCACCTTTTATTGTCCCCCAAGAGCCAAGATTGTCAACCGCACTAGCTTAGAGGTATATCTAGCATGTTGCTTAAATTTCTTCTCCAAGCAATGTCAACAGGATATTCTTGTAGTCTCCTGATGTGTCACCAATGACTGCATCCTCCACCCTGCTTTTGTACATTCTATAATACTCTTCCTTAATTTTTACCATGTCTACCTCAGCTCGAGTGACAATCGCTCTTGTAAGTGAATTTTCATCAGTACCAAGCCCGAGAATAGATGTCCTTAGAACCTGTAGACAGTAGACAGTAGACAGTAGAGACATGCAATGGGTCAGACTCATCATCAATTAAGATAGCAACATTGACAGACTTGCGCCCTTCCGTACTATATCATACACACACAAAGCTATTTAACAAAGCTTATCCTTCTTCAAAGGATGGAAACTAGATATAAGTACTTCTTTTCTACCTTAAACAAGTGGGATACGATCTGCCTCCGTATGCAGGTTGGAAAGGTTAGTCAGGTTATCCAGACAAGTAACTTAAGTTAGGACTCGAGATACGAGTACTGGTACACTTATGGCGATAAAACTCTGGCAGATTTCAATTTTCTTTGTTGTCTGATTTTAAAAGGTTCATGGTCATATTGACTGTGGGTGTCGAAGGGTTCAATCCAGGTACATTGAGTTAAGAATTGAAGGCCTAGAAGCAAAAAAGACAAGTATAGAATCATAATGTTACAGGGTTCACTGTAGGTAGAGGTTGACCTCCTACCATGATGTCCACTGTAAAGCTAGCACAGATTTATAACATAAATGAGAAATCTTTGCACAGTGACAACCATAAGATGCCTCTCAGCACTTCAGCAGGAGAAGATGAGTAGAAAATGAAATTGAAGCTTTCCTTCTCTCCATTGTGAAAGAGCATGAAAGTCATCTTCCCTATGTCTATTACTTCAAATTTCACGTTATACGGAAGCTATATTGAGAGCTTATATTATAAAGTTGTACTGACAAGGCCACAACCACTTATTCAGGAAACTCAACTATATTGAGATCTCTCTCCATTCTAATCTAAAATAAACATGTATGAGTTCATAATAGATGCAGCCAAAAAAAAGAAGAAACAATTACATACTTTTACAGTTTACCACATCATCCCGAGTACAATTTGGTCGACTAGACAGAGTTTTTGATCTCTAATTTTCAATTTCACACTTGTTAAACACATCGATTTATGTTAAATCATACAGGCTCTACAGTAATCAATGAAATGTTCCGAAATATAAATCTCAATAGTTAAAGATCTACATTTACTAAAGCAATGAAGGAAAAACTAACTAGGAGAAAAGCAAGTACACCTTACACATTCTGCATAGGAATGAGCAATCTAACGAGAAAAGAGGAAAGGAAAAACATGCTACACATTCGGCTGACGAGTGAAGAACCTACAGTGAACACAAAGAGACAAAAAAGATAATCCTTAAGGTGAAGCGGGTTGTTTTTATTACTGCTTTCCTCCTGTCGATATGGAGTGCTAATTTCAAATTCTTTTATACATTTTTTTACTAAAAATACTACTCCATATTTAACAAGCTATAACTGGATAATCTTACTTGATAACGCAACTTAGGTTCTATAGAAAATTATGCACTTTGTTAAATTAATAAGAAAAAAGGAAACAGGTAAAGAGAAGCTGAGCTCGTTTGCAACGAGGACATTTGAGGGAGACTGAAGCGCAAGGGAAATCTATTTTGGAAGTGTTATCAGACTTCGATCAAGTTAGCAAACCAAAAAAAAACAAACACACAAGTGACGCAGTGACACTCAGGAGAAGAGCAAGAAAACAGGAAACTAGTACAGTTGCTTCAAGTAGTGATATAGGCTACTGAATTTGTATCCATATGAAAATTCAAACCAATTTCTTTCATGTGTATTGGTTCCGTCAAAGAAATGCCTCGAGAAAGGGAGTGAAGGGGAGATGGAAGGGACTGGGAAATGGAAGTAAAACACAGTACTTCCATGAGATTTAGGCAGTTGCAGCTAATAACTCAATCAGGAGTGAACCCAAGTTCTAAAATGGGGTTGCGATTCTGTTACTTTTGGCTATAGCTTTCTATCTTTTCTACCCTTTTCTACAACTTTTCTACGTTTTTCTACCCTTTTCTACAAAATTTTATGAATATGCTACCTGTCACTACTAGTTGTATCTGTCCTTGAACACTATGTCAGCGAAGGACTAGCAGATACAATATTGAAAATCGACTTATATAAGGAATTACGAATTCTGTTTCTTGTTGATTGAAAGTTACGCAATCGAATTGGTTGACCAACTACAGGCATGCCTCGGAATGCAGTTCAACAATTTATGAGAGATTATTTTGAGCACTAAGCAGTGTATACATGTCTTTCAGGGTGCTATTGACTTTTGTTTTAATGTTCTTTAGATATCAAAGTGATGAAGAATGAAATCACCTCAGCAAAGTGCTTCTCAGGGCATTCTATGCACAAAATGGCAATTTTCAACAAAGCTTGGAAATCGCCGTTTCCGCAATTAAGAATATCCTGTCAGACACAGCCGTTCAATGTGTTATCACTTGCATACTTGAATTTGATATTATGAGGAGTGAGGAAAGTTCAGTACAAAGGTACGAGGTGACCTGATCAATGGAACTAGAATATTCCTGTCTGTAGCAAGCAAAAGTTGCTCTGAGCTGAAAGAAATTCCGAGTGGCGAGAATCCACAGAACATGATTATGCTGGAAATGCTTATCTTTTATGGATTCATGAAAGTGAGCTGCTTCAAGCTTAGCGACATCCATGTCTACAACCTCCTTGTCATACCTGTAGGAGGTCACCAAACCTACAAGAAGCTGCAATATGTCGATCACAAAATTCAGCTCTTTGTGATGCTATTTCTAACATAATGAAGAGAACAAATGCTAATAATCAGAATAATCTGAGGATAATAGTTCAAACACTGAAGTTGGCTAAAATGTTACAGAAAATGTAATCTTTGCAGGTCTAACAGAAGATTCAAAGGCCACATATACTGTATACTGGTTCTGAAAAGCGAATGGACTGGAATGGGATAACATAACAGCTTCTGTTATTACTAATTTTACTTGAATTCCATGATATTATGCTCTTTTCTTAAATCAATTTGAGCTTGTGGTTCAATTCTTTAAGTTATCCAAATTACCTTTCTCAATGGCAGGTGAACATTAGTCGAAATTTCTTCTTCAATTGAGCTATCAAAGAAGGAACAGTAGGCTTGCCTAACAGCCATCAGATGGTGGGGGGAGGATGCACATGCAACCTCAATTATAACTTGCAGTTGTTTGACCCCTTTAGTCTTTGCGCTCAAAGCTTCATTAATCAATCTTGCATCCCTTTCCGGAGGATCATATATCCATAGAAGTACTGCTTTCTGTAAACATTGAAGATAAAATGAAAAACACAAACATTGATGTGTTCCAACTTAATGTATATGGAACAGGAGTAAAGACCAAAGGAGGACTAATTTTTAACTGATATCTACTATTTCACTAGACTCTCATGAAACATCCATACATTCTAACAGCTCAAAAGGGGGGAAATCATATCTGATCCAATCACTTCGGGCCTGACCTATAAGCTATAAAATCCAAAGCTTTAAGCAACAAATCCCATACAATTGAAAATATGTTAATTCAATAATTCAGGGGTATATGGATTGGATCGGGTATTGACTATTATAAATGAACATGAA
>CAAKMY010035350.1:0-14728 GCA_901111285.1 Corrigiola litoralis | reverse complement strand
AAAGCAATCCTCTCTTTCACTCTAAACACAAAGAAAATGAAATCAACATCTAAGGGGGGTGGGATTCAAGTGGAAAGCAATCCTCTCTTTCACTCTAAACACAAATAAATTGCCACGTCATCCATTGCCACGTCAGCATTTACATAACGGCTATTAAGGTCAGTTTGCTCAGGGGTACCAAAATACCATGTGCAAAAGTTCAGGGGTACACTGTACCCTTATTCAAAACGGGGGGTACATGGTGTATTAAGGCAAAGTTAGAGGGTACCCTATGAAATTTCCGTTATTATTATCAACATGCTCTTTCTTACCTATGCTCTTCAAGAATTAGGCACTTGTCGTTGTTCCGATTATCATTTTAATTTATTGTAGCCTAAACTACGAAGAAGGCTACCAGAATAGTAGTAGCAAAAAGGCCTTTTGGGCTGCGGAATTTCTTTTATTTTTACATTAGTCTAAACAAAAGTCAAATTTACATCAAAGCAGTAGAATCCCCTTCCCTATCGTTACAGCTACTACTACAACAACACTATACTCATTACTAAAACTAGGTGATCTATTAGCACACTTATACAACCTCTTAATTGCAAATCCGTCATCACATGAAACTGATCCAGGAATCTCCTTCCTTTTTTGCCCAATGACGGCCTTTTGGGTGGCGGAATTTCAAAATCCATTGTCTGAAACAAAAAGGGGACACCAAAATTTCAGTGATTTAGTATACTAAAATCATTGGCGACAATTTTTGATATTTCTGTGGCCCTTATCTTCTAGCGACTTGTATGTAACAACAACCTCGCACAACGATGAAAATTTGACCATGGGCAACGGAAAAATATCCGTTTTTCTAGTAGTGTTACCACAAATCAGCAATAATTAATTACTAAATTCAAATGGCCTTTTTAAGGAAATTAAGATGGCACCATCGGGTGGTATCGAATTTGGGCGTACCCCTCTTACCATGTATTATTATGATTTCCCCTATTAATGGGGCTGTCAAGTATTATAATATTACATGTGAGAGGTGGCACACAAATTCGGTACCATCCAATAGAGCTGTATAATTATCTTCTTTTCAAAGTCAATTATTGTAGCCGACTACTTCAAGCAACCAAAGTCAACCAAATCCTAAAATACGCGCAGAAAAATTGAATTCTTCTTCATAGATAAGAAGTTAAGAACGTGAACAGGAAATCAAGCACTCAATAATGGTGTTTTTTTTTATTATCATTTCTTCTCGAGTATTACATGACTATAATGGCTGGCTTACTCTAGTTTATTTTCCAGCAAATCTGAAAAACAATCTGGGAGAAATAATGTATTCTCCTCTAACGAGGGAAATGTACTAGTTCATAAAGATTATAAGGGTAAACTTCAGAAGTATCCCTTGATCTGTAAGCTTTTTCAGCAATGACTTCACTTAGAGCTTGGGTAGTATGTATCAAATCAAAATAAACGTAGTCGTTCCTATTCGAACAGTAAGTACCATTAGCTAGGCAATACCCACCATCGCAACAAGTTCCAGTCACATTGGTGAAACCTACACATCAATCAACATTTTGCATGAGTTATAAACCAACAACGTTCCATATGTATATATGTTGTGTTTATGAAAGTTTTATTGAGGTTGTAGTAACTACTAATCACCTTTGGAACCTGGATTGCTGATGATATCCGTGAACATTTTGACAGAATTGATAGCAATAATTTTTGCACCACGTAACCGTGGTCTGATTTCATTGATCTTAACTATCAACTGGTCATAAAACATCGACATGATAGCATTTATCTCTGGTAAGCACCCTTGGCCTTTGCTAATTGCAGGACTGCACCCTAATGGATATACTGACAGCAATAAGAACTTCCTAGCTCCGAAGTTGTACAATCTCTGGCATATATCGATCACACATGAAAGGCAAAAGTATATTAGAAGGGTATGATAAAGATAAGGTGCACACTAAAGTTTATTTTTATTAAGAAAAAAAAAAGCGCACAAGCATATATAATCTACCTGAAGTTGATCAAAATAATCAGAGAGGAGCATTGCAGCAAAGTCTTGAGGAGGTGTAGTGTTGTTTCCAATTAAGTAGAACAAGTAATCATTATTTCCAGCACCAACCATAAACAAATATTTATCAAGTAGCATATTACTTCTCTGATATTTCAGCTTGGCTTTTAACTTTGGCAAGGTTACTGTCTCGAAGTTTGTAACTTGCCCAGTTAAGCTGACCACCTGCGTCTATTTTCCATGAAACCAAAAAGGAAAAAAAAAGGTTAGAAATTAAGGATACTATTTTACTTGCTTGTTTTCACCAAAAAAATAAAATAATTGTATAGTACTTGTTAAATTTCGATTTACTTTTTCTAATGAAGACGCTACAAGTGAAACACTGATTAGTCACCTGGCCTCTTTGCGACTACAATGTTGATGGTCGCTAGTTGCTAAAAATTGCTACCGATTTAGCACCAAATTACGAACTCTTGTAGCAATTTCTAATGATGATTTTAACATATTTGATAGAAGTATGGGATAGCGTCATGTCACCCCACTATTTTAACATATTTTGATACAAGTACAATGGGTATGGAAGGAAATGCAGGACAATGATAGAATCGAACTATGAGTTATAAGTAATCACTTTAGCTTAATTTCTATTTGGGTCTAATTATGAGTTGAAAATAGATCGACTTTCAAAAAATTGCGAAAATTTTGTTCTCATGTGGGAAAGATTAGAGTGAGGTTTACCCCAGTTTCGTTGAGGATGCCAGAACCACCAAAGGCAAAGTTGACACCATGAATGATGGGAGCATTCTTGGATTGAGTATCAGCAAAGGAGGGGATGAAAGGAAGACCAAGATGCCCACCAACAAGATCAGCTACGGTCCTCCCGTTCGATGCTCTGCCTGTTGGACCCAATGGAAAATCTATTCCGTATGGTAGGTGTTTGGAGCTGTTGTTGTTTCCACTGTCAACCACAGAGCTACCAAAGATGAACATCCCCTTCAACCTACTAGTATGTTTGGGTTTTGCATGGCAAAAGCATGCCAATAAAAAGAAACAAAGAGAGAAGATGCGTGAGTTGCATAGATTTCTAGGCATGGTTGTGTTGTATGTATGGGCTTGTTGTGTCTCAAAACTAGCATGTGCATACTCTTATTTATAGTGATAACAAATTCAATTTTTTAGTTCCTTCATTAATCATTATTGTTTTTGACATTATATATATAGAGCGAGTTACATGTAGTATATCTTATTCCTTGGACTATAAGACAGTCACCATGTGCAAGCTAGCTATTTTGAGCAAAATTTTGTTGTCCACTTGAATTACTAAACGTGTTATTTACACTGTCCAAAAAAAACGTGTTACTTATATAGTTATAAGACTTCCGAAGGTTGATTATGACTTTGAGGATTGATCTGTGAAGGATGAGGGCATGATAATTAGATATAAGAAATAAAATGACTATTTGGTTGGACATAGTTAACAGACTATAAGAAATACAAAGTGCCCCGTCGCTTATAAGAGCAGGTACCCTTTTTTATTGGAAAATCTTATTTATTGGATAAGCTTAAAAGAGATTGTGTACTTGCATCATTCATTCACAATGCATGGACCATGTACTCATGTAAATTAGTACAATATATACACATAGGGTTAAAAAGAAAAAGAATAAATTACCATGTTACCCCCTCTTTTAAACCCCATCCGTATATGATACTCCATATACATGAGTATAGAATCCAATTTACTATTCATCATGGATCCGGATGAGCTTAGTTGTGCATTCGTATATTGGACAAAAATGTTATTAAGTACGTAAACACAAAAAAAAAAAAAAGGTCCTTGATTAATTCCCATGCACAGGTAATTACTATAGCATGATTGTACTACGTTTTGGCCAAATAATAAAGATTGAATAATCATAAGTATATATTATGCAATGCATTTACAATGATTGGCAACTATTATAGTTGTCGACAATTACGATAAGAAGATCATATATTAACCGTTCATTTTTGTGATTTTATTATAACCATTAGATCAACTAACTATGGTTAGCATAAAACTATTTTATTAATATTATAGCTAATCAATTATAATTATATTAAATGATTATATACAATTTAACAACCTCCCAGCTCCCCACCCCAGCCGACAGCTACCACCACCCCCAGCGCCGACAACCAGTCCCCGACCCCCGCCGACAGCCAACTCTTCCGTCCCGCGCTGTTTTGCAGCCCCCTCCTCCACCCTCGGCACCGTTTTGCAGCATCTCTTCCTCTGCCACCAGTCAACCCCCACCCCCGGCCCGTTTTGCAGCCACCACTACGCCCCGTTTACCACTTTACCCTCCACCCGGTGCCGGCTAATAGCCCTTCTCCCCACCCCGACGGTCGCCGCCGTTACCATGTATTTTAATGAACAAGATTAAATGAAAATAACGTTAACGGCAGAAAGGGTGGTTGTCAGAGGCAGGGGGAGGGGTTTATTCTACGGCGAAGGGATGGTCGTGAGGAGATGGAGAAGAGCACAATGGGGGTGAGCAGGACTGATACCAGCGTAGGCGGGGAAGGGGTTGGGCTTCTTACCAACGCGGAGGGGGGGTGTCACCGACGCGGAGGGGTGGGGGGATTGGTCACCGGCGCGAGGGGAGGGGACTCGTCGTCGGTGTGGGATGGTCCCGGCAGGTGGTGGCGGGCTGGCCGGGGTGGGTGCAGGGTGGGGGTGCAAACAAATTTTTTTTTTTTTGAATAATCAAGGCTTAATTTCAGTAAATGGGTTTTAAAACTAACTCTAGTTGAAAGATTGAACGGATCAGATTAAATCTAAGAATCAAATGGCTTATATTTAATATCTTACGGTGGTTGTCGCCAATTATAATAGTTGCCAACCATTGTAAAATCTTTGATATATTATGTCAGATATTCAAATCTCTCTTTCAAGTTTACAATCATAATAGTGCCTACGCAAGGGGGGAGAGGATTTATTCTACGTTTGCGTGTTGCCACTAGGAAAATGTTAGTACTCCTGTTTGCTTGAGCAAAAAAAGTCAGTGGCCTCTAGCACCCAATCGTTATCAGATTTTGGTTCACGTACGTTTGCGCTTTCGAATAGGTCTGCCTGAAAGCTACGGCCACTTGGCCAGAGAGAGACTTGACGTCCTCAGCGTGTTGCGATGTTTTGTGAGGACAAACATAAAGGTTATTGCGGAATTTCAATTATATTCCTATCAATGTACTGTACTACGTAGCGTAAGAGCATGAAACGTCTAAAAGACTAGTACTCCGTATGATTCATATTACAATTGGGACATAATGTATTAGAGAAAACAAGAGAGACTTTAAAAAAGAAAGAAGAGAAGGCAAATTTCAATCATACGATCGTAATAGAATCCCTATTCAATTGAAGTGATGATCGATCATTATTTATTTTAACTCCAAAAAACATGTAAACGTCATTACATTTTAATTGATACATTCAACAACACCCCCCTTCTTTCCTTTATTTATTTGCTTATCTCTTAATTATTTTCTCTATTATATATCACATTTCTAATATCACTTACATTGTTCTATTTGTTTCCCACTCTTATGCTTCCTATCTTCGTAGGAGATTTGAGCACAGTAAATAAATTATCTGGACCAAATAGGTAATTTACAATGTGACTATATTTTTGTCAGTACCAACTATCAACAACGTCGCGCAAACGCTTATGTTTATGATCATTTGGTGTTTGAAGAAGTCGTGCACAATCGTTGCTGAAATATGAGTTTGATCTAATGAGATCTGTAACCACTAGTGGGTGTAGTGTAAATAAGACCAGGTCGACTCAGTTGAACGCGATTCCATAGCTCATAGTGGACCTTGACTTAGTTGACTTGTGCAAAGTTTGTGAGTCTGTCTAACAATTTAAAGTTCGATATTGTGTACTTGAATATTCGATTCAAACTCGACTCTAATGAAGAAACTCTATTCGAGCTCCATAATTTTCGTTAACCTCATTTTTTTTATAGGAAAGGGAGGTATAACCTCATTGATTTATAGATATGTATATAGAAAAAATCTAAGTATTATATATTAATATAAAACAGAAAAATAAGAAATAATAGATACCTTTTGTATAATAGAAAACTATTTATATATCTTTTAACATTTATGTAAGTATATCTCAGTTTGTGTCGAGGTTCGGCATGCTCGAGTAACAAAACTCAAGTTCGAGCTCAGGTCAAATCAAAGTTCGAGACAAATTTTTGTGAGTCAAGCATATCAAGCTGATCTCGAATAGCTTGTAAGTTGTCTCTTTTCATTCGCACCTCTGATAATTACTTGGTTATCAAATTGGTACCCACTATTTCGACAAATTATTTCAATCCCAACATTTTTTATGGTTCCCAAAATAATGAGAGAGGGTCGCTATCGATATGATAATCATCTCATAGAAAAATTAATCAGCCGATGACATACAGTGATTTACGCTACCAAAAGTTCCGTAACCCCAAATTCTAAAGCCCGTTATAAGACCACCGGTGCCAACCATGATAAGCTGTCAAATCGATTATTGCATAGTGAAGTTTTCTCAATTGACAGTTTCAAACATCCGGATAGAGTAGTACTCCGTAGATATTAATATAAATAGATCGAGTATTTTACTCGTACAAAAGATCATCCTCAAACTTTCAACGAATTCTATAGTCATAATCTGAGTTAGATTATGTACGTGCACCCTTTCCCCAATTTCATATCGTTATTACTGAAGTACTTCGTACTATAATTCAGTTTAATTTAACATAATTAATGGTTTTCTTGCAGTCAATAATGACAGTAGGTGAGTACCATACTGCAAGTGCATGCAAGCCATAAAACAAATCCCAAAATACGGAGAAAAAGTGTATTGTTTTTCACATGTATATAAGCATGTTAATAGGGGTATCAAGCACAAGATAATGGTATTTGTATTTCATCTCACGTATATGATTATAACAGTTAGTTTACTCTAGCTTATTTTCTAGCAAGTTGAAGCAAATCTTAGATAATTAGGAAGGGTACTTAAACTTTATATGATCCCCTAAACGAGGGAAATGTGTAAGTGCATAGAGATTGGGGTAAACTTCATAAGTATCCCTTGATTCGTAAATCTTTTCAGCAATGACTTCATTTAGAGCTTGTGTAGTATGTATGCCATCAAAATAGACGTAGTTGTTCCTATTCGCACAATAACTACCATTAGGTTGGCAAACCGCACCACCGCAACAAGTTCCGGTCACATTGGTGAAACCTACACATAAATCAATGTTTTGCATGAGTTACACCAACAACATTATATCATATGTATGATGTGTTTATTGAACCTTTTCAGAAAATTTAGCTACTAATAGAGATTTTATTAACGACTAATTTACCTTTTGAACCTGGATTATCGACAAAATCCGTTAAAATTTTGACAGAATTGACAACAATAATTATAGAATTGCGTAATCGTGGTTTGGTTTCGTTGATCTTAACTATCAACTGGTCATAAAACATCGACATGATAGCATTTATCTCTGGTAAGCACCCTTGGCCTTTGCTAATTGCAGGACTGCACCCTAATGGATATACTGACAGTAATAAGAAGTTTCTAGCTCCGACATTGTACAATCTCTGGCATATATGTTATATCAATCACACAAGGAAGGCAAAAGTATTAGACGAGTATGATAAAGGCAAGGTGCACATTAAAGTTTACTTTACAAATAAAAACAAGCGCACAACTGCACAAGCTTATATTATCTACCGTACCTGAAGTTGATCAAAATAATCAGAAAGGAGCATTGCAGCAAAGTCTTGCGGAGGTATAGTCTTATAATTTCCGGTTAAGTAGGCCAAGTAGTCATTGTTTCCAGCAGCAACCATAAACAAATATTCATCAAGTAGCATATTAATTCTTGGAGATCTAAGCTTCGCTTTTAAGTCTGGCAAGGTTACCGTTTCGAAGTTTGTAACTTGCCCAGTTAAGCTGACCACCTGAGTCTATTTCCCACACAACCATGAAGGAAATTGAACAAAAAAAAAAAAAAAAAAACCAAAGGTTGGAAATCTAATGTGCAATTGTATTTGTTATCGAATTTCGATTTCTATGAAGACAAAGCTGAAAAGCAACTTAATTATCCATATAGTGATATAGTATATGAGCACGGTGGACTAGAGCGTAATTTGTAAAAGCCAGAAAATAAGTGAGCACTATAATCTGATTTGTAATTAGGTCTGATTATAAGTTAAGAGTAGACTTTTTGTTTAAAAATTTGGAAAATTTTCATTCTCATGTGGCAAAGACTTAAAAGTGAGGTTTACCCCAGTTTCATTGAGGATGCCAGAACCACCAAAGGCAAAGTTGACACCGTAAATGATGGCAGCATTTTTGGATTGTGTATCTACAAAGGAGGGGATGACTGGAACTCTGGAAGCCCAAGACGCCTACCAACGAGATCAGCTACGGTCCTCCCGTTCGTTGCTCTGCCTGTTGGACCCAATGGAAAATCTATTCCATATGGTAGGTGTTTTAGGCCGTTGTTGTTTCCATTGTCAACCACAGAGCTACCAAAGATGAACATCCCCTTCAACCCACTAATTTGTTTTGGTTGTGCATCGCAAAAGCATGTCAATAACAAGAAAGAAAGAGATAAGATGCGTATAGTAGAGTGCCATAGTTTTGTAGCCATGGTTTTGTATTGGTCTTGTTGTGTATGAAACTTGCATGTGTATGCTGTTATCTATTGCGACAACTAAATTCATTTTTTAGTTCCTTCAACTACTACTTGTTGATTGCACCAAAAAAAAAAACTACTACTTGTTGAAATTAAATAGCCTAGTTAAGCTAGTATATAACTAATCCCACCATGTGCATGCCAGATATTTGAGCTGAATCATTAAATTACTAAACGTATTACTTAGAAGCGTTTTGCCTATTGAAGGTTGATTATGGCTCTGTAGTTGGTATGTGAAAAGTGAAGGCACATAAAATATAGATATAACAGATGAAATGACCACGAGCGAATTATGTTGTTTTTATGTGAATTCCTCGTACCAGTCTTTGAAGGAAGTTGTGTAAGTGCAACATATGTGGATTTTACGCTATTATATTGATCACAAATTAGAAAAACCCGTCTTATGATAAAAGTGGATAAGCTTTCGACAAGCTAATTATCTTAAGCTTTATGTTAAAAGTAAATGGTTTCTCCTAAAACTTTTTGTTGATTGTTGACTGATCATCTTTAATTGTATGTAGAAACTAACAATCAGCGGACGGTTTTCACCATTATCCTGAAGCTGACACTTCAAACCAGATCATATTTTTGTTCATGCAAGAAGATGTTTGAATGTTCTAACCATATTCCTTTCTTCGTTTTCACCAATAGGGAACCTAATACGGTTGACTTCATCTTAATTTATACACTAGTCTTAACATATTTTCTCACTTTGTAAAAAATGTTACTGTTTAGTCTTTTCCTTCAAATGTCAAGCCGACCCCTCCAAAGCTACAATTGTGTATTAAGAGCACTTAAAAGAATGACAAATTAAAAGAATAATTAACTCCAAAGTTGGCATGAAATCATAGGTAATTTGAAAGAACCCTACCAAACTAAAGTCGATCGCGTTTGCCACAGTAATAAACATGTTTGGATGTTCGTTGCCTCGTTAATCTCGGGTTTATGATAAACATAATTGAGTGTTCGTTGCCTCGTTAGTCTCGGGTTTATGATTAACATGAAATACGCTCGTAGCTAGTTCTCGGGTTCACTGAATCTATATATTTAAGCAGACAAACTCGAGAAAACTAGCATTCAAGATACAACTTACCAGTGAGAACACATTATACGTACCAAATTCATAAGCAAAAAACCAAACTCTACTGATCAAAACACAAGAATGTCTCAGAACATCAAGCAGATATTCATACTCGCAGGTCAAAGCAACATGTCAGGTAGAGGAGGGATCACAGGAAAGCAATGGGACGGCGTCGTTCCGCCAGAATGTGAGCCTCGATCACTCCTCAATTCTCCGCCTTGACGCGAACCTTCAATGGCAGCAGGCGCGTACGTTACCCTTTGCACGCAGACATAGACTCCAATGAGGTATGTGGGATGGGGCCGGCCATGGCATTTGCTAATAAGGTGAAGGAGCCCGTAGGTGGAACCCTCGGGCTAGTGCCGTGTGCTGTGGGTTGGACCGCGATCAAGGAGTGGTCGCATGGGGAGCAGTTGTACGAGAATATGGTGAAGAGGGTGAAAGCAGCTTTGAAAGCCGGTGGCGTCGAGGTTAAGGGGCTGTTGTGGTACCAAGGGGAGAAAGACACCACCAGGGCGCATAACGCGGAGGTGTACAAGTCTAGCTGACCCTTGTGGAATTTCTTGGACTGAGATATTGATTCTAACTAGTCTTCCTTGACGATCGAGAGCTAGGAGTATTATATCAACAAATTGACTATATGGGGCTGAAAATGAAGTTCGATATAGAGTACCATTAGCTTGAATCCTAATTTCCACCAAGATAAGTTGCCACCATCATGAAGAGCCAAAAGTTAAAGTTGCATACAGTGTAAACTCGATGTCGAGGCCACAATCTTGCTAATGAACGAAGTGCATTGAAATGATACATCTAACTATCTAAGTTACAAGATCTTACAATCTCCACGTCGTCCAACAAATTGATAGGCTCAAGATCCTTGCCTAGCTAGTTGCCTGTCATCAGCTCGAATAAAGCGAACTTGTTCTTTTTTATCTTCTGCCTTGATCAGAAAACTATATTGGCCTTACTTGTTACTATCAATCACTACTACTAATACACTTTACTGAGAAGGTACACAATTTAACGGTGGAGAACTAGACTAATAGAAGATTGAGTGGTAAGGTTTAAGGGAGGCACTCTCAAGGGGAGCGCGGAGTTGCATAGCAGCGAAAGGGGAGAGCGGAAACAAGTAGATACTGAACGAAAGCCGATGAAATCAATTCTAGTGAGTGTCATAAAACTTTATAATTTACAAGTAGATACTGAACGAAAGCCGATGAAATCAATTCTAGTGAGTGTCATAAAGCTTTATAATTTTATCTTTGATTTCTTCGGCCATTGTATTATCGTCAAGGTTTGGCTTCTTGCTAAAAGAGACAATTATCAATGGTTACACTTGTTCCTAGTATAAGGTAATTCATGATTCATAATCGTCTATTATCAATATTAGTGAGTTTAAATTTATAAGAGATACTTCGCGTTTCTTTTTGTTTTTGTTAATGTCTCTTTGAAGGACAATTATTGTCATTTTTCCTTAATGTTATGGTTGATTTCGGACTTTTGAACTATGTTCCAACCTCATAATTTTTATCCATATTTTATTTATCATGAAAATCCGCAACCATTATCTTCAATATACGCTCTATGCTCAATAAACTTGTGAACCATGTACACTAAAACAACATTTTTTTACCATTTTTTATCTACCGTATAATTTATATTTTTTTCATTGTAGTAGTTTTTTGAAAAGAAAAAAACTATACAGTAGTTAAAAGAAGGTAAAAACTGTACACTATAAAAACTCCTACAAACCAGGTCTACTGCTGAAAGATTCCATATTCCTTTCCATGGTTTGACAGGAGTACGGCACTCATCATCATCATAGGATCATTCATCTCTCAGATTCTCATCACTTTCATAACTTAACTCCACTTATCTCTCACACCTTTACTGACACCAAAAACAGGAATTTACCACAAAAAGAAAAAAGGTTTGTTGCTTTTTCAGATCTCTCTTACTTATATAATCATAATGATGGTATGTATTAATTTATGTATGTGATTAATGCATTGTTATGGAAATTTAATACCTTTCTTTATTTGTTAATGTGTGTCATAATGATGGTTGTTTTAGTATTAGTGTATTGGTTACATTATTGTAGATCTGATTGTTATCCTTTTAGCTCAAAGTTTGTGTCTTTTTTGTGTTAATGTGGGATATTGTTTGTGGGTGTGTAGTATTTAGCTTAAAGTTTGGTTCTTTTTGTTGGGTTATTGAGATTGAGATTGGGTTTTCTACTAGTATTGAATTATGAAGTTTGAGAGGTCGGTTGATTGTGCAATTTGTTTGGTAATATGGTTATTGCCTGATGTTTATTGGTGAGTGATTTGATTCTAATTGTGGGATTGCATTGGTAGTCTTATTACTTATGAGACATTGTTTGTTATTTGTTTGAGGTTTTCTACTGTATTTTTTTGTTAACTTTTTGTTTTATGAAATTGTTTTCACAACATTGATGGTTTCTAATGAGGATTCATGTTAGCCGACCCCGAATCAATTTGGTTTAAGGCTATGATATTGTTGTTGTTGTATGTGTAGTGGGAACTTGGATGCATAGGGTTAGAGTAAAGCTGCCAAGTAGTTTTAGAGGAACTTCTGTTTGATTGCATAGGTTGAGGGATACCAAGAGTATGTATGATTCCATAGATGGAGTCTTTTGATTGAGATTCTGTGGTATTTGATAGTCGACGGCTTTTGGATGAGGTGTTGTCTTTTGACAGTAGTGATGTAGGGTGGGGTATGTAGTGTTGTTTTGATAATTGCTATTGTTTTTTGAAGTAGTGATGTTTATGGCACACTGAGCACACTTGGATAAAGATTAAAAATTTGAAGCAATTACCTATAGATTGTAGGCCTAGATAGAGTGTAGTTTGAAGCTAGTTTTGCAGAACTGGGTTTATCGAGGGAGAAATCTTCCATAGTAACAGCATTGTTCTATACTATGAGTTCTGTACTCGTCAAATGATTATTAGTCTGGGGGGATTCTATCTTGTGAAGCTGGACATGTATTAGGTCCATCTCTTGCATTACGTGTAGAAGAAGTGGTTATTATCTCGTATTAGCTACCAACTGCCCGATCTACAATTCTGATTGAGCTTCTTGTTATAAAGGTTTTTTGTCTCAACAATGAAAGTTGGTTGTTGCTTCATCTAGAATCAGTTGCTGTTTAGCCGTTTCTTAATTGCTCTACTGCTGAACCGTTAAGTCGGGTAGCTTGTTGCATATGCTTTTTGGCATGTTTTCGAGTGTGACAAGGACAAATCATATACTCCACTCTACTTCTGTGACTACAGACTACCTGCTCTATGTGAAAATTCAATGTTTACTTTACTTTCACGAGCTGTGCAGGGTGGCGGAGGTAATGAGTCGTAAGGGGTAGCGTTCGCTACCCTCAATTTTATGAAGTTTGGTAGAAAATGGTAGAAAAGGTGGAAAAATTTAGCAAAGATTAATATAATCGCTACCCCCATTTTTTTAAATTTTGGATCCCCCCGGGCTGTGCATCAGTTAGAAGTTCGGTTGTCTTCTTGTCTAGCTGTTCTCTTCCGCTGATAGTACATTATCAGTCTAGTTGTCTAGCAGACAGGTATTTTTATTGACAAATGTATTATTGTTTGTCAGGTTCGTAGCTGTGGACTATCCAGGGTCGAGTTAGAGACAAATATGAGTCTCGCATGTCTTGTGTGCCACAGTGTAGAAAGCCCATCACACTCATTCAGAAGCTACTCTGTGTCTAGTTCAGACAACGATGGTAGATGTTCATCCATGGCTAGTTGCCTGAGTGGGAAGCTCTCAGTTCCTCCACCAAGGGCAACCACTGTAGTATCGTCATCCAAAGTTACCCCGCAGCCAGATATGTCAAACAACGTAGATATTTCAGGTCCCCCAAGGTTAGTTCGAAGCCGCGCTGTAAGAAGGGATCAAGTCAGAGATTGGAATTTTGATGAGATCGAACTAGAGCAGTAATTAGATAACATGAGCAAAGAATAGGGCTCTTCTTTGGGTAATATCTTGATATAGTTAGATTTTTCTTTCTTTTTCAACCTCACTGTCAACCTTTTTATTTTCCCACTAGATTCTGGATGTAACTGAAATCTGTTAGATAAAGGAAGCATATTTCTCTCCTCAAGATGACTGAAATTCAGCCGTTGTTCGGCAGCTATTTTGTGCATTCTTCATGGTAGTCTGACTAATAATGTGTTATAGCCACGAAATTCAGTCTGTTGTTTGGTTTGAGCTTCAGATGCATGCGTGCATTAGCTGAACTAGAAATGCTCACAAAATTTAGTCTATGATTAGGATCGAGCATGTACCCCAACCCCAAGAAATATGATGTTAACCACCAGACTTCGACTGGATGTATTGTCAAGCAAATTTTAAGTGACATTGCTCAATATATGTTCTTTGTTCCTCCATTATCCCCCCCCCCCCCCCATGCCTTAAAGCATATGGATTCCCTTTATCAGTTTTGTGGTAAATAGTTTGTGGAGTAGGGTACTCTTTAATTATGTTTGATGCCGGAGACTAGGGTTGCTATCTAATGTGTTAATCTGTAGCAACATGAACTTCAGACCCAACTACCTTGCACTATAATTTTTGGTAAAAGTACATATAAGGCTCTTGGAAAATGTGACATGTCGCATAGGAGCTCATTCTACATACCATGACAGAATGTCAAAATGTTTACTCTACACACTATTTGCTGCATGTAAATTGTAATGAGATAATATGATTAAGATTATAGATTACTCTCATTAGTAACCTTTATTGATTATGAATTTTATTGCACTAATTCATGTTATTATGTGTTGAATAACACTACCCATGACACCTCATGAGGATATGGTTTAGATAGTTTTTTTTGTTGGTACATATGGATAAATAGTTTTTTTTTTTTTTTT